>JAJHUR010002445.1:3293-28718 GCA_027495735.1 Lutjanus campechanus | reverse complement strand
AGGCCAAGCTGATATATTTAAATGTCTTGTTTTGTCAGTCAAAATCCCAAAGATATTCTCTTTAATATGATAATAAACAAAAAAAAATCAGGAAATCTCAATGTTTTAGAAGCTGAAAACAGCATATTGCACCTTTTTTGCATGACAAATTATTTAAATCATTAATAAATCATTAACATAGTTTGATAGTTTAATTCTTGTTTACCACTTGCACTTGGTCAGGCAACTAGATTTACCTTCCCAACATGGCATTTTAATTGCCCAAGGCAAACAGGCAATCCTTATTGTTGAGCCTGTTACAAAGACACTGTAAGTAACCAAACTAAATAACACAAGTTAAATAGTACATTAAAGGATTTGGTTGCTGTTATTCTGTATTTTGCTTACTGCCAAAAACATGAAAAGACAGAAACCAAAAATCGGTTCTTGGTCTGTTTCTCAATACTTTCTTACTTTCTGAGCCAGTCGGTGGCACTCAGCTTCAAACCCATTGGTTGCTATTGAACATGTAATTGCTTAAAAGCCTGTCACACATATATGGTGCCTCTCTCATAAAAGGTTAAGTATTTTCCTAAAACAGCTGGACACTGTAGTTTGTAGAAAGTATTACTCAAACTGGAGTAAATAGTGCATTTGTTGGGGACTATTTTCAGCCATGGATTAATACACATCTGGGGTCCCAATCAATATAATGCAACCCAGTGCAAAACTGGAGGTCTGTATCAGACTCTGACTACATGATCAATTCATTGTTAGTTTTTGTCTTTTCATGGGATTTTTTGACAGTGAGAAAAATATGGAATATCAAAGTGAGAAATATTTGGGATAGTGCACAACTCAGCAAAATATATACCTTAGGTATTGTTTTCAGAAATTTAATGTGGAAATGATACATATTATAGCGTTAAGTTCAATTATAATCCACTAGCACTATCAGACACACTACCTGCAATAAAGGAAACTAGTTTATTTTGGGCAGCGCCTGAGCATCCATATTAACAGTCAGTAGCTGGTAGTCTGTGCACATGAAGCTGGCCAAGACCTTGAACTTTTAGGGACACTTTGTTGGCCTGAATTAATATCATCAGCCAGGCTGCATACTATTCCCAACAAGCAGCATGCAAGTATTCTTCTAATCTACCCTTTTTTTGTTGACATTTTGTGAAAGCTGAACAAAACTGCAAAGTCACACATTTAATGTCAGAATTGGTGTTATTCACGAAATATCACAGGATCATAAATTTGTGCAGGGACTACTCAGCAAAAAAAATAAAATACAATGAGGTAAAGTTCATGACTCAGCTTCAAAACGTACACAAAAGGTCAGCACTCAGACACACAAATAGAAATCTTCCTGAATGAAGTATGGCTTCAGCACAGCAAAGAGAAAGGTGAGACAAGCTAAACAGACAGCCCACTGTATTGAAGCAACGAGCGACCGCTCCTGAGCGAGCCCTGAAGGCGTCCTTTATAGCCTCGTATCAGATGGCCCGCACACAAACCACACACCGTCTGTGAAGATCTAATTCTGCCCGCTGCTGAAGACGTTGTTGGGGGGGACGAGACTGCTGGGGGAAGTTGATACAATACAACTCTGCACAACAACACAGTGGCCCAGCAGAGGATTTGTCATTTCAACATTTCAACTTTTGTAGGAGCTCATACATAACACAGATTGTGCATTCCGAGCGAATAAAAGCAAAGACAGCCACTGCTGCACAACTGCTTGTTTATATTCAGTTTCACAATGAGGAGAATTTTGTGGAAGAAATCTACTACTGAGCGCGTCAACAAACTTCCAGTACACCTCTCCCCAAACCTCTCGCTCCGTCTCTTATAAACAAATTGCAATGCAACCACTGCAACATTTTAGACACAGAAAAATGTTTATACATGCAGCCACACCAGATCGTCTTACACTGACAAACGCTGGTGCACTCAGTGTAGAGAAATAGTCAATATAAGCTCTCACAATGCATCACACTGGTGAAACTGGAGCCAGGCCCAAACCATACTAAATTGCATTGTTACAAGTTCATTTATTCCCTGCAGAGGGAGCAGCAGGATGAGCAAACAATGTCTGACTTCACCTTCCTGCCTGGTACGGTCACCTAAACTGTAGATCTAAGAATAAACTTTCTGGGATGGTGTCAGTGGCAAGCAAAATAGTTGGCAAACCCCAAAAGCCCTTGACTCAACTTTTTTTTACAGAAAGGATGAGGAAGAAGGCGAGCAGTATCCTGGCAGATAGCTCTGTCCTCAGCCATTATGAGCCTTTGAGCTCCGAGAGGCGCTGCAGAGTCCCTCTGGCAACTGAAAATGTTTTTAAGAAGTGCTTCATTTCATCAAGTGCCATCAATATTTTAAACTCCACAAAGTGACAGACGAGATTTAAGCCACCGTCATTGACATGAAGTGTTTTTAACTGTGTTAAATGTATCTAATCTATTCTGTTTCACTATTCAATGGTACATCTGAGTCAACCTGAAAACACTGAAGGATTTATAGGAAAAGTTTAACATTTTGGGAAATCTGCTCATTCGTTTCCTTTCTGCAACTGAGTCTGAATGTGTTTGCCTTTGTTTAGCATACTGACTAGAAATAGGGGGAGACAGCTAGCCTGGCTCTGTCAAAAGCGAAAAAAAAAACAAAAAAAAAACGCGCCTACCAAGATCACAGAGTCTATTTTATGCAGAATCAACACTTTGTGATTTTAGAGGAATTTACACGGTGTAAATACGCTGGGTACGTAACGTCTCTGGCTACAGGGCAGACTGCCAAATGCAATCAGTGTACATAGCTTTTGCAACGTCACTGTGATTAAGAGGTATTGGTAGGCGTATTTTGAACGCAGGACAGAAGTTTAGCAGCTCCAAACTTTTAAGTGAGTTGAACTTTTCCTTAAGGCTTAAACCTGCAATAACTGTTTTCTGGCTGTTTGTAGACAGCAGTTGTGAAAATAACATAAACATATTATCAAGTTGATATAATAAACTATTAAAAAGCAGTTGCTTATTTACACATCCAGCAGTTAAGAGCAACAAATATAGTCTTTTTTTTCCTGTCCAATATTTGCTCTCTTTTAGCTCTGTGTTTGGTCTCCACCAACTCCTGTGGAAAATATCTGCCTCTTTAGCTGCTAAATCCTCCACTCTGTTCACCAGCAAGTCCATAAATGTGCCTGTTTGCTGTTCGGCGGACAGCAGGTAGGGTAAAGTGGGTTTTCTCTGGAAAAACAGCTGGGTGCTGGAAACAACATTATAAGAGCAGTGAGACACCTAAACAATGAGCTGAAACTCACTATCAGGCTCCATAAAGTCGAGGAAAGCTGCAGATTCAGCTGATACTTTGTTCTGTAGGATCATCAGTGTGAGTGAGCCCTACCCTGTTTTCACAATCGCTGGATTTTGTTATTATAAAAAAAAACACTTATTACAGCAATGTTAAAATAAATGTTACTGTGTTCACTGAAAGCTTGAATCTATACTGGATCTATATTTGATGAGTTTTTCAATCGTGTAAGGCTGATACTGGTGAATAATTAAACAAAGTATCAAGATAAGTAACAAGGTAATAATCAGTGTAATCAAGGTTTGTCTCTGATCATTAAAAAAAAACAACTACAATGTATTTTCTGTCTGCTGTCGTTTAATATCTGATGATTTAATAGTGTAAACTTGAACCTACACAGCCTCTGCAGATAAAAAGGGCTCATTCAAAGGTTACAGAAACACAACAATTCTTATTTTCAGGTGATTATACACAGATAAACATCCTTATGACTATCATATTCCTTTAACAGGGATCCACTGTGTGACGTCTCATGTCATCTCATGGAATACAAATTGTTGGTTGTCAAACCCCCTAAAAATAAAATCTAAGCACTGGTTCTGCCTAATTCTGTCCTGTGAAAATAGCAGCATTTTGCAGCACTTGAGACGTCTCGGGCCAGACTACGACTCTCCAACAAGCTCTTTGTAAAATAGAACACACACCACATTGGCCCGAGAATGAAATGGTGTGCACTCCAGCAAACTCAGGTTGTCCATCTGGCAGCAGGCACTGCCTGTCTATCCACTGGGATCATTCCTTCCTACTCTTCTGCCTCCCACCACTGTCTCTCCAATTAAAAGTTACACATCAGCCTCAAGTCTGAGCCAGACTTCCAGATGGTTGGAATGATAGAGCAAGCTTTTCTTCTGTTGCATTGTCAGTGGAGAAATCAGTTACCTGTGTGTCTATTTTCCAAAAGTGCTGTGCAGTTGGGTGGTTGGCGGATGCTTTGGGAATTGAGCCGAGTTCTTGTGCTTAGTTAAATCCCCAAACTCTGCTCTGTACTTTTCGACACAGCAGTCTGAAACTGAGCGAGGAACTGCAGATTTCAAATGTTAATACAGAGCTACATTTTGCTCCTTGTTAGGTTAGATGAGATTGTTCATTTTTCTCTTGTAGAGAGATATTATAGGAGCTTATGCAATGGTCGAGGTTTTCTATGAAGTTTAAGCACTGTTACTTTTGCTGTCTTTTATAGATATTCCAATACCATGTTTTTTCCTTCCTGATACCGATTCTGATACCCACACTTTGTGTACTGGCCTTCACTGAGCACTGTTACAATAACAATGTTTTATATATTTGCTATCATTATGTGGCCCGGCACAAAATACACAGGTATTTTTAGACTTAGCCTTTTCTATGCGTTTGGGCCTTCAGTGTGCACCATTGACTGCTTTGTTTGATGTCAGAAGCTGCGCTGTTTGTTTACATGAGAGACTATTTTGTACAATGGAGGGATGGGGAGAAAAATAGTCTATAGCCTGGTCTGAACTGAACAACTAGTTAGGTTTAGCTAGCATGTAACTAGCCAATCAAAATGCCCCTGTACAAACAAGGGTCATCCAGGTTCTACGTGTCATGGTTCCTCCCTTCCTCTCTGCTAGGCTCAGCGGCACAATTACTTTAACTTTCACTCTTGTTTATTACCTCTAAGTCAGAAATAACTACTTGAGTAGAACAGACGTTTTCTAATTACTTACAACAGTTGACAGCGTTGACAGTCTGCTTCAAGCGTGCATATTTGGTGTATCATTTGGTGGGAAGCGGAGGTATTGCCTGCTCAGAATGAGAATCAGGTTTATTGCCGAGTAAATTTACACATACAAAGATTTGCCTTGGCATTTCGATGTTCAACAAGAAACGTAGTAAGTAGAACTACTAGTGCAACTTTTTAATCACTTTGTAAGGTTTCAATTGTTCAGATTTAAGAGAATCATGCATATTAGTCGGAGGAAACTGTGAACTGTCCCCTAAAGAGACACTCAGAATTTTATTGAAATCTTGAAGAAATGTCAATTATAGCTCTGCAATGTGACGAGACATAATAATTTAATTTTCACTCCTACGATGCTGTAAAATAATCCATTAAACTATGAAGCAAGGGAATGAATCAAGCAAAGAACTGCGCATTTCATGTATTTCAAGCATTTCAAATATTTGTCTGGAATAAGCTGACGTGAAAAATGATTTTGAAGACACTGATGGCTTCAAAACACAGACATCCATCCAACCATCTTCTAATGCGAGTTTATTTCCTACTTAGCTCCGAGGCTCTGACATACATGAAGCCGTCAGTGACCGAAGATCACAGGAAAGGCGCGTCAGCCCTTATTTTACCATCACAGCGTCTAGCGTGTGTTATCCCGCACGCTTAAGTGCAGTTGACAGGTAAATCCCATGGCTGAGTATTTCTGCTGCTCTCACGCTTCCTTGTGAAAGTCTTTCTGTGTATGAGCGACCATCAAATCTCTTGAGACCACGAGACTGCAGCCCTCGCAAAATACAGAAACCAACTTAAACAACCGAGGAAATAATCTTAGCAAACATAGGTCGAGCAAAGACAGCACAAAGGAGACCGCATTGTCTTGGTACGGTCAGCGTCTCCTCAATGCACTCATAGCCAAGCCTGTAGGCAAGCATCAGCTCCAAATGTACCCTGCAATTAACACCAGTCCAATGTGGGAGACAACTTATGTTTTTTATGTATCATTGCAAGGCTGGCAACCACCTGTCTCCATGATGTGCTATGCTTGAATTCTTTAATTCTTCAGTAAGCACTTGTTCCAACAAAATCTGACAGGCACATCTAATGATAAGCGTATCTGCCAATAGCCCAGTTTTTCAAAGCAACATGGGACTTTAGCAGAATTTCAGTTTCTTGAACTGCCTTTCAGTCCGCGGCTGCCAGGATAGATTGTAACAGAACTCGAAAGCCTTGGATGGTCAAGCTGAATATCACTGTGGTGGAAAATGTATCGTGCAGATTGCGAGAAGACTTTATTAGACCCATCTCCCACGACGTGACACGCGATGAACTCGAAAGATTGTTGTTATTGCACAGTCTGTGCACTCTTAGAAATAAAGGTGCTTTCTAGAACCATGACGGGGTCTTTGGCTTGGCCCCATAGGCGAACCCTTTTTAGTTCTTCTTTGAAACTTTTAAAAAAGTTCCACTTGGAACCCTTTCAAAGAGTTTTACCTAGATATCCCACCATAAAGGGCCATACCTAGAAACATCTGTGAGAGGTTTCACTCAGAACCGCATATGAGAGGTTCTACACAGAACCCTCTTAAGTTGCAAATGTTCCACCCAGAAACTTCTGTCTAAGTTCTATCCAGAACCTTTCCACTTTCCTCATGTGCAAACAAGAACTCAGAAGGCGGTTCTAACAATAATGTTTTTATATATCATAGATTTTTATCTAGAACTCACCTAGATGGTTCTAACAAGAACCTTTTTATATTATGATACAAAGACCCATAAAAGGTTCTTGGCCCCATACAATAACCCAATTTGGTTCCTGGTAGAACCTTTTATAAAGGTTTCATTTAGAACCCTTTCAGAGGGTTCTACCTAGAACCCAACATAAAGGGTTTTGCCTGGAACCTGTGAAAGGTTTAACCGAGAACCTTATATGTGAGGTTCTACAGAGAACTCTTTTATGGTGCAAATGTTCCACCCAGAAACTTCTCTCTGGGTTATATCTAGAACCTTTCCACCTTCCTCATGTGCTAACAAGAACTCAGAAGGGGGTTCTAACAATAACCTTTTTATATATCAAGGATTTTATCTAAAACCCACCTAGAAGCTTCTAATGAGAACCCTTTTATATTATAATACAAAGAACTATAAGGGGTTCTTGGCTTCATAGAAGAAGCAATTTTGGTTCTTGGTAGAACCTTTTATAAAGGATGCACTTAGAACCCTTTCAAAGGGTTCTACCTTGAACCCAACAGAAAGGGTTTTGTCTAGGATCTGTGAAAGGTTTTACTGAGAACCTTGTATGAGAGGTTCTACAAAGAACCCTTCTATGGTATATTGGCTCCACCCAGAGTCCTCTCAGCGAGTTCTACCCAGAACCTTTCCAACTTGAAAGGGGGCTAATAAGAACACACCCAGGGGATTCTACCAACACACTTTTAATATTCCAAGGTTAGTAGAGTAGAAAAGTGTTATACCTAGAACCATTTGTGAATGATTTCACCCAGAACCCCCTCTGAGAGGTTCTACAGAGAACCCTATCTATCAAGAACCTTTCCACCTTCCTCAGGTTCTAACAATAACTCAGCCAAGGGGTTCTACCAAAATCCCTTTTATATTCCAAGGGCTTATCTAAAACCCACCCAGGAGGTTCTACAGAGAATCCTTTTATATTCCTAGGACTTATATAGAACCCACCAAGGGGGTTCTGCCAAGAGCCATTTTATTATGATCCAAAGAACCCTACTCAAACTGGTTCTTTGGATGAAAAAGGTTCTTAATGGAATGCTGCCTTACAAAGAAGCCTTGATGAACCCTTTACTCAAAAAAAGGGCTCTTCAGTATCAAGTGGTTCTGGATAGAACCTCAGCCGGTCAGGAAGAACTCTTTTGGAACCCTGATTTCTAAGAGTGTAGGTGCCACAGTGCTATCGGTTTTCCAGTCTGCGATGCTGTTGCTAACGGAGCTCAACAGATCAAAGAAACAGAAAACCGACATCTTTCATACACAGAAGGTCAAATCCTCCAGGGACCAGAGGAAATGGGGTCAATTAGTAATTGAATAATGCCGATCTTTTGACCATTGTGACCATTTTAGAGTCACAAATCGATACGGACCACCACGCTGGTATTCATCAGGGTCACCCCTCAATGATCTCTGCCAGGAAATGTGTCTAATGTCGTCTCCTCCGTCAAGCTCATTACCTGCCAAATGTGGGCTGAAGGTGAACTGTGTGGGTGAGCTTCAAGTGTGTGCCCCTAATAAGTGGTAAAACAGTATGGTGGGCAGTGGGGGAGAATACACGATGATAATTGAGAGCATAATGGTCACTTACCGCATGTACAACCTCTGTGTTAAATATAGCCAGGCACATCCAAGAGTGTGGTGTATCAGATAACTGGGTTTCACAATATATTCTGAGGATACACGAGGGTTATGTTAGAAAGGGATAATTCCACTGAGGATGTGAAAATGGAAAATTCCTGGATTACTATCTTACATTTACTGGTTTTGATGTTATTTTCACTAGAAATAGTGGCTCATGTTTATGCTTGCAGCCTGCAAGGCTGGCTTACCGGCCAGGAAAAGTAAGCAACTGTCCCAGCTCCCAGACCCCCTGGGGCTCTGAAAGCCTCAGGTTTACTGTTTGTCATTTGGCTTGTGGTAATTTGATTCATTACATTGCATATTTGTTTGGGAATATGCACCTCTAAAGCAAAATATCAGCTGAAATTTTAAGGGCCTTGAGGCAGGTGCAGCATCATTAGCTAATCTTGAGACTTGCCCTGCGTCCAAATCTGCTACTACAGCTACTTTTAGGAGCTTTAGCATCCTAAATGATACAGTACTTAATAAAGCTCACATCCCTACGTAAGATAGTCTTTAATCACATTAATAAAACTGAAGTAACTGGCACTACAAACAATGTGATATATGAGATATGAGAATTGGTTGGTTTCTGGGGCTCTAAGCAAAATATAATGAATTTGCCATGTGCCCACTGTGTGCAATGTATTTTAACGCCAGGCAGGGTGAAATCAAAATGTACAGAGAACGGGTGGGCTGGGAGGGTCGATATGGGCCCACAGGTCATTTTTGCCCTGGGGATAACTTCAAGGTTAGTACAGCAACCGGCCCTCCCTAAGTGTCGCGTCGCCCCTTTTGGAACCTCAGCCAAATTTCTCCCTTCCTGTTTTCTGTCCTATAGACTGTTTAAAGATGCTGCTGGGGGACCTGTAAAAGCGACATATGTACAGTGACAACTTAAGTTAGCTAATTTTACCAGTCACTACTTAGTTACTGGTTATTCATTAGTGCAGATTAGCTAGTTAGCTAGTTTTTTTTTTCTTTTTCTTTTTTTGCTCAGTTACAAAATGCATCAATTGTTAGCTAGCTAGTTACATCCAACAGCAGATGTTAGCAAAACACTAGCTAACTAGCTAGCTTATCTACATCGATCTAGCTCAAATTAGCTAGCCAGTTAGCTAATGTTTTGCTAACATTAGCTAACTTAAAATGTGACTATATGTTGTATACGTTGCTTTTACAGCCCCCACACCAACATCTTTTAACAAACTTCTACATTTGTTTTTGTTTTTAAAACAGACAACTCTAGCACATAGTGTATCTAAGTTATGTAAGCAAATGTATGTATGCTATGTAAGTAAACAAAATCTTTTTTATTAGGTTGGCAAAGTCAATTCCCACACTACTCTGCCTCTGATTGGCTAGTACTAGCTGCCTTTTTTGTTTTAGGTAGGGTAGGTTATGGGTACATTCAGGGATGAGGAGTGTGATTGGGTGGGGTCAGGATAAGAATATCAGGGTAAGCTAATCAGAGGCAGGGTCAAGACATGACTTTGCCATCCTGAGTACATGCCATATAAAGTACATGAAACAGGAAAGAAGAAGGCTGACCGAGGTTCTGTCGGGTATCGAGCTTGCTCAACTGTTATTGGAGCACAGAGAGAGCAAAAAGGGGCTGGACTTAGAAAGTGTAGAACATCTTCTGTAGAAGAACGATTCCACTGCACTGCCACTGCAATTCAACTCCAGTTGAGAAAAGAACATCAAATTGACCAAAACTGCGCTCAGTCAATATTAGTGCTCACTTTTTCTTATTACAGAGCTGTTTTGAAATATTTCAGTGCAGCTTCATAATGTGTGTCTGAAACAAGGCTGAGAAAAGCTGGACTTGACTGTCATTCAATAATGGCTTTGACATAGAAAAAAATTGATATACTGAATACATCTGTAATAAGCCTTGGAGGAAATGGAATCTAGTTTGTAATTTTTTCCCTGGATTGCATCTAAATTTGGCATTCTGATAGCACTGAATGCTCTATTATGTTCTGTAACAACACAGCCTTCTGAACTGTAGAAAACTATTTCAAATTGTCTGATGTGGATCCTTATACTGCCTTTACTGAACTATACAAACCAACATCTGACTTTGGGTTTACTAAAGAATGGGTCTTCAGCAAATATACACATAACTGAAGTGCAGATTATAACAAAACAGGGCATATCTTGACATAAAAGACAGCTATTCTAAAAAGGTTTAAGAATACTTACTGTATATACATGCCATTGAGTTCTTCCTCACACAACTACAGACTAAACAATAACTGCATTTCCAAACTGTAGTCACAGTATTGTAAATACCAGTGGTGTCAATTAAACTTTGTATTAACATTTACACTCTCTAAACATGTTTGAATAGATTCAGCACACTGAGCAGAGAGGCTGACAGCTGGTATGAGAAAAAACTTGTGAATACCAAATGATGTTAAAATGTCATATAAACCTCGGATACAAAGGCCCTGGGAACACACTTAGATTGAATAATTAATATAACAATGTAACAGACTTATTAATAAGTGACATGCTGCACACCAGGAGCTCAGACCAGTTTGGTGGGGGGAAATTTTTTGAGTGAACAGATCAAAGAGAAGGAAGCAATGTGAGAGAACACAGGTTTGTCACTGAATTTTCTTGCACCGCAATACTCCAATTTCAGTCATTTAATAAACTGATTGTTCGCTAAACCATTCCCCGCCAACAACCATTGTCCAATCATTGCTCATCCTTATTATAGCTTAGCAACCGTAACCGGGCATGGCAGCCCTGACAAGGTTTGGATTTCACATGTTTAAATGTTGTGCACGGGGCTGTAGTCAGTGATACTCTGCATGTAAATAGTTTGAAGGAAGGTGTCTTCGTTTGTTAGCTTTTCCAAAATGAAGGACACAAGAGCAAAAGTGTAAAGAATTGACTCTCACATAACACCCTTGTTCAGCTACCTGCAGTAGTAAGCTAGCATTACTTCCAAGGCCAAGGAGCATTTCATACCACATTCTTCTGTGGGGTTACATGTAGCTTTGGCCTCAGTCCTTTGTCACAAGATAAAGAATGCAGCCATGAGGTGCATATTTTCAGGGTCAGCTGTAAACATTGAAGCATCAGCCAAAAGCTGCTGTGTTTTTTAAAAAGACTCATGGAGCTACGTTAGGTTAAGCTAGCTAGCTAAAGCTGATAAAATCTGCTGGTGGTAGATTTAGTAGCAAATCTGCTACTGTTGCCCCTGTAAACTGTTAACATGTTGCAAAATAATCGAAAGCTGAACAGTAGTGGCAACAATAGTCTCAGAAAAAACACTCATACTTGTTTTTTTGGATTTAAACCAATCGCAATGATCTTGGGCGACACAATGGGCAGGATGCCACAAGTAGGTCCATCAGCACATATCGCACATAACACAATATAGAAATGGTCAAGTTAAGCCAACAAAACTACTTGCTTAAGTGCAGGAAAAGATCTCAGGGGGTGGGAGGACTTGTTTTAATGGAACGGCATGAAACATGACACCTAATTTAGTGGAAGACCTCAGAAACATAAAAAGTCTGTTTTGACACGTAATAAACATGATCAGTGTCTGAAAACCAGTAATGATGCATCAATAATTCTGTTATGATATGAGAGAATGTCAGTAGCACGTTCTCATTGGGATTTTTACAGCCAAGAAAAATAATATTAGCAAAATCCATAACAGTATCATGAGAAAATTATGACTAAAGCCATGACTAAAATTAAAACCGAGTTCTACTAACTAAATCTTGACTAAAACAAAACAAAAAGAAAAGACTAAAATGTAACTTTAACTACAATTTTCAGTAAGCAACTAAGACTAACAATAAAATTAAAAATTCTTGTCAAAATGAACACCGAGCTGCTAGCTTGTGTACGTTCGTGCCGTTCGTGACTAGGTTGAGGTAACTTGCTATTTTCAGAGTGTTGGTTGCTAGCTTGGATGCTGTTGTTGTTTCCCGTAGTAACAGAGATTTTGAAAACGTTAACATGCAGATAGTGGAAAGGGAGAAGAAAGTCGCCTGAAATAGTCGGCCAATGGCAGGCTTATGCCCACAGTCCATTGTACATCTGGTGAGTCAGACCATAGCAACAGTAACTAAGGGGTCAAGGGTTAGTGAACAGTCAATTCAGGCGTGATTTTAATTTCACTATTGCTGTATTACTACACTGATGCTACACTGTGCTATGCAGAATTCTTTGTAAATACATCTTTTCAAACAGTCAACATACCCCATAAGAAAAAATAAGAAATCCGAAGCATTTACAGTCTTAAATCAAAGTAATTATTGTTGCAAGTTTGAATGGAAATATAGGAGTTTTAATCTGTGTATGCTCACTAGCATTAAGATCTAACCCTTAGCTAAGATAAAATAAATACTTCACATAATATTTCAATAGTTGGAGTATCTATCTTTTTTTTATTATCATTCAACCTGCTGATAATATTCATGATTATCTGACTATAAAATGTCACAATCTGTGGAAAAATGCTCATCAAAATTTCTAAGAGCCCAGAGTAATGACTTCAAATTGCTTTGTTTGTCCAGCAGTAGAGAACCCAAAGATTCAATAATGACAAAGAAAAGCAGCAGATCCTTACATTTCAGACGACAGAGCCGGCAAATGTTTGACATTTTTGCTTGAAAAATGAAAATACTTAGCAACTGATTTATCAACTCGGCCTAATCGTTGTAGCTGTAGGAGTATCACTTAAATCAGACGTAAGTATCAATACGCATGCAAACTGACTCATTAACAGTAAACTAAGCTTTGTTCTTCACTGCCATTGTGCTGTGTATAGAGCAAAGTAAAAAAAATCAGACAAAACAATAAGTTGTATGTGGGTTCAGTAGAACAACAACCAGTCAAATTGGCCTAATCACTGTTATCAAATCATTTCATACTGCAAATAACAAACAACTGCTCTTAGATTACAGATATTTGCGGTGCCTGTCTCCTAGAAAAGCAGAAAGTCTTTGTTGTGCCGGCGAGCAGGTCAAAGCAAAGTCATTTATCTCTGTTGAGTTGGAAATTAACTTCTGCCTCCAAGCAATTCAACCTAGTAAGAACCCTGCTATGCTGCTGACCTCTCAGGCAACATGTGTGTGGCAAAAATAGCATGGTGGAGGGCGTATGACTCCGGCAGATTAGCATCACGTTGTTGATATGACATACATTCCCAGGAAAAATTAGAAAATCTTCCAGTCATTTAAGTTGCAGGAAGGAGAGGAACTTGGGTTATTCACAGGGCAACGAGCGCAAGAAAAGCCAAGGGTATAAATCAGTCAATGTGATTCTCGGTTTTATAAGTAATACGGATCCCAGTCTGCATACAATTTAACAGAGCGAATTACATTACAGGGTCTGGTCAACGTGTCTACATAGATTTCCTCCACCTACAAACGTGCAGTCGTTATTTGCAATTTGAATGTTCTGCCCTTCTAGGGAGCCACAAATAAACCTCAAAGTGCTGCAAACACTGTGCTGCACACTTTAATCCAAATCAATGTTTTCTACAAACAATGAAGCATCTGTCATAATAAACAGAATACCTGCATGGAAAAGGCTGAGACGTGATAGTTACTGTGAAAACTGTTGTCACTGCCTGGTGTATATATCTGTCAAACATGTAGCAAGGATGGAGGCCAAAGAGCAACTAATTTCTCATGTTTTTAATTTGTAATAAGGTTTATTAATGACTGTAGTCAGTTCAGATAGCGTAAATGTTTATAAAATACTTTACTGAGCACACTTTGGAATATGTGATCTGATATTAGCCTAACTAGACACACATGTAAAATATCTGAGCGCATTTATACATCTTTTTATACATTACACGCTTAACTTTGCTCCTTTTCTCCTTTAATCTGTAATTCTTTCAGTTTTTATTGCTGAAACACGCATAATCTATGACAGAAACACACTCATAGACATTGGAAAATGAAGATGTGGAGCTTGGATTACAGAACAGCGGACCTTGAGACAATCAATAAATGTAGTCGGCATCTTTAAAGCATGCAATCAGACTAGCTGGATCCACCAACGTTGGTGGAGAAGAGGAGGTGGATAAGAGCCATGCTACAGCTGGGAGTTAAGGCTGCTCCTGGATTAGGTCTGGCCAGCAAAATCAAACGGATGAAATGGGACTCAGGCTAGCCAAACAAATGGGAAATCAGAGACTGTTGTGCCCACAAAAAGAGATATACTACAGCATCCTGGATGCAGCTGTTGCACATGAAGGACGGGTTGCACCCTGAGCTGACAGGAAGCAACACACAAGACTCTGGTGGGGGGAGGTAGAAGGACTCTGCGTTTTTACATCGATGATGCTTCGTGTACAAACTCAGTCATAGTTGATGGATAATGTTTCCCCAGATGCTGAACTTTTAATGTAAAGATGTCGATCACAATCTTCTTGATGCTGTTCACATTCTACACTACATTCTGCACTACAGAATTATTTCCCAGGTGTATACATGTATGCATATAAGTATTTATTTTGTTTAATATTATAACCCTATAATTTGTGTTTTATTTTGTATGTATTGTGAAAGAGCTCCAACTCTAATTTCATTGCACAACCATGTGCTGTTTAATGATGACACATGTTCTTGAATCCTTGAAGGTTACATACCACAAGAGAAAAGTGCTGCTTCTTAAGATTGGCAACTATCACAGAAAAAAAAAAACCTGAACAGCATTTCATGGCAAAAGTCCTACTGAGCATTAAAAATGTTTACTAAATCTCTGCTCAAAAATGTTTTCACAAATCAGAAAATCATCAGAATGCTCAGGGGGGAATGCCCACTCCATTTTCCAAACTGCTTACGGGAGAGAAATAAAACAGTCTGCTCATAACAAATTAAAGCTAATGGAGAAGCTGGACATGACTGGAGGTTCTCTCTTCATCATCTGGATGGATTATTCCTCTCAAGGTGTTTTAATACATGCACAAGTATAACAATTATATCTTAGAAGAGTGCGCTTCGTACTGTGGGGATCTCCGCCAGGCAACACATGGCGAAGCACCTACTGCAATGCAACCACAACTAGTTGTTCAGTTGTTTTTTCAATTGTTTAGGACATTCTGCCACACTGTTTTCCAGTGAAAGTGGTTGTTTTGTGGACTAAAAAGACTAAACCCAACCTTCAACTGGTATGAGGGTGAGTAGATAATGACTAAATCTTTATTTACTGGTGAACTATCCCTTTAATATCTCAATTTAAAGCTAAAATTTTAATCTGATGTTTGGATGAAATATACATTTCCCTCAAATAGTGACGTTCATGACCAAAATAAAAAACGAAATAAAATAATGTCCATCTGCTTTAACTGGTTTTAGTTTTACTTTCTTTTCATTTGTTACCGTTTTCTTTCTGATATTATTGCTGTTGCTATGACTTCCTGTGCTTGAAAGCAACAACCTATTCATGACCATGGTTGCAAATGGTATACACCTAAAAAAAGCACCAAATTGCCCATTACAGGCAATTTTATACTGATGTGCTCATGGTCCCAAAGACCCAGACTGATGCTCTATCATATAAGCTTGTTTATTATGTTTTATTCACGGTACAGGTCTCATAGTTCAATGTTTCAGTGAGAATAAGCTGAGAGAAAAAAAAGGTTTTAGGAATGTAATTACTGGCTTTTCACTTCAAAAAGTTGCACATTGCAGCTTTAAGATATCACCAAGCTGTGGTTGCTTTTGTCTGCTCATCCACACAACGACTTGCAAGCCTGAAGAGATCAATTTTCTGAGCTCTGCTCTCTTTTGTGTGGCCTCAGAGATTCTGCTAGAGGGGATAATTGTTGTCTTCCATACACTCACGCTAGCTGTAGGGACTCACCTGGAAAAGACATGCAATATAGTGCAGAGAAATCAATTCTGTACAACAGCGCTAATTGGGCTTGCAGCAGAGAGCCAGGAAATGGCTTCAACTCACACCCATTTTTACAACCCAAAGAAGATGAGGAGCAAAAATTGGATGTGACATGCAAGACTGTTAGTTACCAATGAAAAAAAGCATGTCTGCAAATAGAATACAGCTGGATTTATCTGCTTCTCACCTCAGCTTCAGATCAAATTCAAGTCTCTCCATTCAACACTGGACGGCTGCACATGGTATATTACATTTTATTCACAGTACATGGCCATCTTTTTAAATTTTTTAAACCACACATTCCATTTTGCTACAGTATGTTGAATATCAGATCTCTTGTGGTCAGAGAAAACCTTTACTCTTCTTACTTTAGGCAAGCAGCACAGTAATACAGTAGCTTATCTGCCAGAGCTGAAAACGGCTTCAAAGATACTGATTCACACGTGTTAGTCAAACAATCATTGGATTTCCCTGTAGCCCTTCATAGCCCTGTAAAAACTCTTATCAGCTCACAACACCTTGGATTTTTTTTTTTTTTTTACACACCTTCCAGTAAGACAAGTATCCACAAGTTAATGTAACTTCAAAGTCTCACCAAACAGTGATGAAAAAGTGAATCCCCTATAACCAGATAAAACTGAATAGATTTAATAAATACTTTTCTGTCGTAGCTGTAGATGAGCGCATTTGAAAACGTGATAATGCAAATAGAGCACGACTACAGCAAAGGTAACATGATGATTAAGTCGTTAAGTAGGCTGTCGAGTCTAACTGGAGCATCTATTCACATAGTTGGCATGTAGGTTGCAACAGATACACACATTATATGTATATACATGTTCTCATTGCTATCATTTGTGATGCTCTGTTCATTAACTGCGTTGTACTACGGATAAGAATATTGCTGTTGAAATCCTCATGTGTTTGAGGTATGTGTTAATGATATTTATTGTCTGCGTGTGTGACTGTTTGACCCCAAGGAAGGAAAACAGACATGGCTTTACATTACATGACACATTAGCTCATTACTCCCAACATGAGCCTTATAAATATACACTTAGAGCTGCCTCGGCTGAAGATTATTCTAGTCAGCCATTAGTCAACTAGTCGTTGGATGTTTAAAATATTAATTTAATTATTTATATATACATTTTTGTGGCATGATGGGAGCCGCCTGTCAAATACCTAACTTTATCAGGTTTAGGCAACAAAACTACTTGGTAAGGTTTACGAAAAGTACACTAGTTACGTATGTAAGCGTATCTATCGACCCCCACCTCCTCCATATGCTGATTTTCTCAATTGTTATACTACATCACCCGACTTTGAAGGCACTTTAAAACACAACGCTAGAGCGGTGCCTCCAAAATGATGCAAGAGGTGTGCTTAGATCATCGTACTGTAGTTTGAACCATAAGGGCACTGATGTCTGCCAAACTGACGTATGACGACATCCTCTCCCATAGCAGAAAACTCTCACGCACACAGAGCGGGCGTTGCAGCAATCAGCCGTGGGGTTTTCAGACAGTGTGGGGGTGTTTATTTGAGCTTAGAACATAACTGCTGTGAAACAATCAGGAAATAACTAGGGATGGTTCGATACCATTTTTCATGTCCCATACCGCAACCTTGAGTGTCTGCCGATACCAATACAATACAATTTTTTCCCCTCTCTAAAACGACTAAATTTTTAATAATACATTTGTATGGATGCACCAACCGAGCCATTTAAAATCATCATGCACAAACAAAATATTCTAGTAGACTAAATATTATATTTTAAATATTCTACTTTCATTAAGGAAGAAATACGTGGCCCACAACGAGACTCAGTTATACTGTTGCTTCTTTTTATTTAAACCTTTTCACAGAGAACTAGTTTAGCTTAGTTAAGCTTTTGTGTAATAGTTTAGGCTATAGGATTGTATCGGATTAGATGTTTTCATTTTCCCCAACATCTGATCCAGTGATCTGGACCAGCTGATACCGAATATCGTATTGGCCTGTCCCAGGAAATAATGATTTATTTCCCTGATTCACTGGCTTTCTTGCTCTCTAAGAGAGAGTAAGCTGCCCGCAGAAAAGAAACACTAAGCATCTTGGGTTCACCTACCTGCTCAGTTTAAATACGATAATAATAAAATGGGACATGGAGATGTAACGTTAGTGAAATGAAGTGCAGCAACAGCTTCTTTATTTTTTCTCTCTCAAATGTCAATATGGACCTTTGCCAACAACTCCTGTGTTACACAAATTTACCCTATCTAAAATACAGACAGCTTTTAAATCACGATGTTACAACGGTACAGGGCTCAGTGGTCAATGACTGTCTGCCATCTGCAAGGCTAAACCCTACTGATGAGGGGGCCATATTTGATACACGGGGAGTGAGAACGGGCTGCCCTTTACACACCATATATCAGAGTCCTCATCATGTAGCACAATGGTATTTAATGAATCCAAATGATCCATAAAATACTTTGTGAGAAATTAACTGTATTTACATACTATAAGACATGTATTGCATATAACCTTTCACTCTTTACATCAACAATCCAGCCTCGCCAGAATAAATTTAAAGGTTTTCTGAAGCTGTGAAACAACCGAGAAATTGTCCGACACCCTTCATTTGCAGATTCCAAGGCAAACCAGTGATTTAGTGGCTGCCTCAGTGCATGCACTGTAGGCTGGCTTCTATGGTTGGGATTGTTCCTCTCTCCCTCTCTCCCTCTTTCAGACTCTGAATCAGCAGGTCCCTTCGGTAAACAAGGCAGAGTGATTGTTGGATTTGCATATTCCTGAATAAATCATATTGCATTTCTGCGATAAGCAGTGCACTACTGTTTGGTAGCTTTTCCTCCTCCTTTTTCTTCCTCCTCTCTTCTTTCTACACCATTCACGCATGCTGCCACGAATTAACCCTGATCATGAGGGACCACGGCAAGTGAGAAAGTGCTGCTCAAAATTCATGTTTTCGGCGGTAGGAAAAACCATGCCATTGGCCCCTGGTGGAGCCCAGGCTGCCAACTACGTGGATGGTTAATCAGGCCTGATAATGATGCATGCCCATGTCCGCCACCAAGGACAAGGATGGCAGCCACGCTCAATGGTGGGAGATGGGGGGTAGAAAGCCTGGGAGGAGAGGAGGTGGAGATTAAAGAGAGTGAAGCTACAGAGAATTGAGATAGTTGAAGAGATGGAGGTGGCGAGGAGAAATAGGAAGGTAAGTAGTGGAAGAGGAGAGGAGGAGGAGGAGAAGGAGGATGAGGAGGAGGAGGAGGCGGTGGAGGAGGAAGAAGAGGACTCCTGAAGATGAGTCTATGAAGGAATGCAAAAGAAGTCTGATCTTCTGGATGAGGTTATTCAGAGTGGGTGCAAATTAGTATTTTGTGTGTGTATGTGTGTCCGTGAACGCAGCCAGGCAGGCATATGGACATGTGTGCATATTCACATCACTGTGTCTAATGGGGCTGGGGGATGTGGTTCTTAATACGAACACATCCACACTCTTACAAATAAGGGTCTCAAATGGGTTCTCCCTGAGGAGCTGAAGTTCTGCCCAGAACCATATGCTTCTGAAGAACCCTTTTTTGAAGTAAGGGTTTGTCAAGGGTTCCATTAAGACCTCTAGAGTTAAGAGATCTATTGAGAACCCTTATTTAAAGTAATGATTTTATAATGGGTTCTTTGTAACATCATATAAAAGGCGACTCAGTAGGTCCCCACTTGTTGGGTTCTAGATAAAACCATATGAAAATAAATGGTAGTATACCCTCACCGGGTCCCAGGTAAAATCCTTAGAATATACGTATAAGGATTCTCGGTAGAAACCCCTGGATGGGTTCTAGATAAAACCCTTGATATTAAAGGGAGGTACTCAGAAGATCCTGGGTGGGTTTTAGAAAACCCCTGGAATATTATATGTTTATCCATAGACCCCACTTGGTTGGATTCTAGATAAAACCCTTAGAATATAAAAAGAGTGTTCAGTAGAACCACCCGAGATTGGTTCTCGATAAAACCACTAGAATGTAAAAAAGTTAGCAGTAGAACCTCCTGAGTGGGCTCTAGATAAAGCCCTTGGGATATAACTTTATAAAAGGTTCTACTAGGAACCAAAATGGGTTCTCCAATGAGGACAAGCCAAAGAACCCTTTATGGTTCTAGTTAGCCCCTTCATTTCTAAGAGTGTTCACACCGTAGCCCCTTTTTAATTACAGCCCTGCATGCTAAAGAAGTGTCCAGGAGAAAAAAAAAATCCTCCATTAAAGCCGCATGTAGGCCTCAGTCTCAGCCCCCCCACACACCCCCCCACTATCAGTTCAGCTGATGACTGCTTTTTTTCCCCCCTCTCCCCCTTATTCCCCTCACTTCCTTAGGAGAATTGGGCTGGTGGTATTTTGGCTGTGAAAAGGAAACCATCGGACGGCAGGGGCATGAATATTCCAAATGACTAATGTTGCACATGCTTATTTTTGACATATCTGGCTTCCGCAGGGAAATAAAACACTTCTAATGCAGGGGGACCATCTGTTATCTGTTGCTGGTGTTTCAGAGCAGGCGGGCTCGGTGTGCACACACACACACACACACACACACTCGCTTGCGTACACAAAAACACACACAGGCATACAGACATACACAAGGCAGACAGATCGACACATTCTCACACAGCGGGAGGCGTACATAGACAGCGAGACACATGCGCACACACATGTACTAACAGCTGAATCCATTGGGAGCATGCACAACAGACAGGCTCTAAACTCCTATACAAATTGAACACTCCTTTTTTAATTCAGTGTGTTTGTCAAATGTGCTGTAAATCTCGAGCTGTAGGGTGACAGGGAATGCACACACTTTTTATGCTGGCCATAAATACCTGGGCCTGTCTCCTCGCAGCAGCTGGAGCGGGATAATATGCTCGTGCTGTGAAGGGGGAATAAACTAGCTGCATCACCTTGAAAACAAAACATGAGACACACAAACAGCCCTCTACATCAGCCACACATCTTCGCTAGGCGCACACTTAGATTTGTTTGGAAGTATGGCCAAAGGAATAAATGTATAGTAAACAAAGCTCTCGTACGCACAGATAATCTGTTTGTTATTTTCAGGCAATAGCCGAGCTTCTATGTGTGCTTCTATTCAAACAACAGAATATTTTGGATGCCTATATTTCCTGTTTAATTCCTATTTCAACTCGTGTGCCTGAACATTTCAACACAAATTATGTTTTCAAAAATATTCCAGGCGATATCAGATGTCCCAAATTTGATAAAATATAATCATGAATCAACTGTAGCAATGGCTGCGCCTCCAATATATTTCCAAAATTTAATAAATGACAACAGGAAAACCTAAAAACTAACTGTGTAAATAAATATAATTATTCTGTTAACACAAATGTGTTGCTTTTTATATAAACAGTATGATTTATTAGATTATTAATACAATAGATGATTAGAAACTAATTGATCCTTTCTAAGCCCTGCCCCTTTTGGAACCTCGGTTAGTTTTCTCTTTTCCTGTTTCCTGTTGAAAAGAAAACAAAATTCTGAAGATGGTTCGGACATCGCTGGAGGACCAGTAAAAGCAACATATACTATGGTCCCATCTTAAATTAGCTAATGCTGAAAAAACATCAGCTAACTAGCGAGCTAATCTACTAATAATACTACTTGTTAGCTATTAAGCTACAGCTGACGGCTAACAAAATGCTAGCTAATTACCTATCTGATTTACATCAGTAGTTTGCTACCTAGTTACAGTTAGTGTTAACACTAGCTAAACAGCTAGCTAATCAATCGTTAGCTAGCGTTTTGCTAACATTAGCTTTCGACTATATTTTAAGATGTGACTTTATAGATGTCGCTTTTACAGGTCCACCAACTCTGGTTTGGTCAAATTCAACCCTTAATTCACTGTGTGAAAAGAGTGCAAAGAGTCACTCTGCAGGCTGTTTACCTCTTACTCTTCACCCACTGGATGAGAGCACAGTGTGTAGCAGTGGCTGTCACTCTGCAGACCATTACATCAGCAAAATAAAATAACAAATATTGCCCCAAAAAAACAATCGGCGATGGATTCAGCCCATCGTCGATAGACAATAGATTCGTCCAATCACCCAACCCTAGTCCTTCAGCAACATCTTTTAGCCACTGTAAGTAGATGATTTTCTTGTCACCATACATGAACATAGCACCTAGCATATCAATGCACACGAAATAGGAAAGGAAAAAGAGGACAGAGGTTCCGATAGGTACCAAGCTTGCTCAGCTGTTATTGGAGCACAGAGCATTCTCTCATGCTGGACTGAGGGCAGACTGGATGCTACAGTGACTCACTATCACCTCTTGAGGTGCAAAGCAGCATTAGCAGACAGGACAGGCCGAGGCTAGCTGGTTAGCATGCTAACTTCAGTAGATATCTCTGCAACACAATGCATAGATGCCCCCCCTCCCCCCCTTCAAAGCTTCATAATGTACATGTCTTAAGTATCCCATCATAAGTTACAAATGTCTTTTTTTGACTGATGGTTATACAGAGTATTCAGTTAATCACAATATGACAAATGATTTAAACCACAACTGAAAAATCAAATTGTCAGTATTGTTGATTTTCTGTAAAACAACCAATCAAGAACGAAGAAAAGGATCAAATTTACACAAATCTAAATCGACTGGAAAGCACTGAGTCATCTTTAACCAGCAACAGGCTGTCGCTAAATAGCTGCAAAAAACATATCTGCTTGTGTGAACATCAAACTGACTCATTATAACTTTTCTATACAAAGTCAAAGAGTTGATTGAACTCAAACATCAGTTTCTACCAATGCTTCATCTGTATCTTTGTCTCATTTTGTTGTCTGTTGCTTCACTCCTGAGTTTTGTAATGACAGCCGAAATTAAGTTAATGCAACATTATCTATTACCAGTTGACTTCATTTGCAGTAATTCTATTGTCCAGCAAAGTCAGAAGATGCTTTTAGCAGAATGTTTTTCGTGCTCTATACTGGCACCTAGCCGTTTCATACCTCCCAAACAACACTATTATTTTTGTGCGACTGGACTGTAAACTCCCTCAGGTGTGCCATTTCTGCCATGCAGGCATGTGTGTCTAATCCTCGCCCTTTATTTTAAGTGAAGCGCTGCAAATTCTCTAAACACAGCGCAATTATATGTACACACATTCTAGTTGATCCATTGTGGGTACCTTGATAAAATCACATGCAACTGGCGTCGGGCAAAACAAACACATATAAACCTCTTGTGTTAAAGGCGAAAGGAAACTGTGGGATTTATTAAAATTTATGGCGCAATAAAAAGATTCATTTCATCCCAGAAACGGACTGTGCACACGGGCATGCAAAGCAACTTTATGTGAGTGGACCACAAGAGCAGCGCGCTCTTAGAGATAAAAATGCTAACTTCAACCATAAAGTTCTTTGTCTTGTCCCCACTGGAGAACCCTTTTTGTTCCTGGTAGAAGTCTTTATAAAGGTTCCAGTTCTACCTGGAACTGGACATAAACGATTATGCCTATAACCATCTGTGAAAGATTTCACCGAGAACCCCATATGAGAGGTTCTACAAAGAAGCCTTCTATGGTGTAACGGTTCCACGCAGAACCCTTCCACCTTTTAAGGGTGCTAACAAGAACCCACCTGGAGGTTCTAGTGAAAACCTTTTTATATTCCAAGGTTTTATTTAGAGCCAACTAAGGGGGTTCAACCAAGAACCTTTTTTTATATTCTAAAGGTTTTATCTAGAACCAACCAAGAGGGTTCTACTGAAAACCTATTTATATTACAAGGATTTTTATCAGGAACCAATCAAATGGGGTTCCACTGAGAACATTTTTTATATTTCAAGTGTTTTATCTAAAATCAAGCAAAGGTGTTCTACCAAGAACCTTTCTTTATATTTTAAGGATTTTTAGCTAGAACCAACCAAAGGGGTTCCATTGAGAACATTTTTACATTTCAAGGGTTTCATCTAAAACCAACCAAAGGGGTTCTACTGAGAACCTTTTTTTTATATTCCAAGGGTTTTATCTAGCACAACCAAGGGGGTTCTACCAAGAACATTGTTTTATTCTGGGGGATTTCTCTAGAACACTCGGGGTGTTTTTTTTTTTGTTTTTTTTTTAGAGAGAGAGAGATAACCCTTGACGATGTTCTTTAAGGATTATTGAAATCCTTGTGGGGGGTTCTTTGTATGAAAAGAGGTCTTAATCGAACCCGTACTCTTACAAAGAAGTCTTGACAAATATTTTTATTAAAAAAAATTTAAAAAAGAGGTTCTTCAGAAGCCACTGGTTCTGGTTAGAATATCAGCCCTTCAGAAAAAAACCCTTTTAGAACCATTCTTTGTAAGAGCAGCAGGGGTAGAGAGGACAGTGAAAAGGTTTAATAGCTCACCTCTGTCAACTGCCTGTAAGTGAGGATCTTCACCCAGCAGACTGCCTGGTGCTCCCTGTGTGTCTTTGATCTACAAGCACATAATGGAAGCAGAGAGAGACAGAAAACAAGGTCAAAGATCTATACACTTAGAAGACCTTGGGTATCACCTGCATTAATGTATAAAGCCACAACAAAAGCATGTTTGTGCGTGTGTGTGTGTGTGTGTGTGTGAGATGGAGAAAGTGATTTTGAAAGATCATTTCAGCTCAAGTCCATGACTCTAATATACACCTCCCAGCAGACACTGAAGACACTGTGCGCTTGATGTTGCAAAAATACAAGGTTCCTTTTCTGTGCTCTAGGAGGCTCCCTGGAGTCTTTGAAAGACAGTTTAATGATGAAAGACAACATGCCTGGATGCTAGTGTTCTGTTTGAGGTCGCAGGGGAAAAAACAGGCAGAGCCAAAACAATTTTAGGTCTTTAATTTTTCTTTTCAAGACGCCACATGCATTTAGAAAGATCCAAGTCATGTTGTGGATCCTCACCTTGTGGCGAGATAATCGCTAAATCCGTCCGAGAGTAAACATTGCTGATTGCTAAGCTGTGGCTGTAAAATACTGATATACTGAATATCAAAATATTGACATTTATCTCTAGCTGGGAATCTACCTGATGTTAGGAAACGTGTGTTATTACAGCTGTGCTATATTCTGCTGTTGATGCTTGTAG
>JAJHUR010002428.1:0-11486 GCA_027495735.1 Lutjanus campechanus | reverse complement strand
TCTCTTTTGATTGCTCTTGGGGGCCCCCTAGTGGCCTTGGGGCCCTAAGCCGGCGCTTAGTTCGCTTATGCCTTGGGCCGGTTCTGGTTTCATGATCATAAAAAGTTTTTATATCAAGTCGGCGCATCTGTCCGTACTCACACGCTCTCTCTCTCTCTCTCTCCCTCCCTCTGCTGCGGGTCGTTTTGGTTTCAGGTGGAGCTTATCCTCTCGTCTCGGCCTTTTTTATTCCATTTAGCTTAACTCAATTTAAGGCAGAGCACCTCCTGACAGTGCTCAAAAACAAAACAAACACTTCTGCAGTCTAGCAGTCTAACGTTGCTACGACACTGGTTGATACGGCGCTCGTTGCGAGCAGGAAGTTATTTTGAATTTTATAACTTTATTGTCCAGCCGCTGCCGGAAAATTAAGAAGGAACGTCTCTCTGCTACAATCGATTATGTCCTGTCACTGCATCGATACAGAATCGTTCACGTCCGAATCGCGATGCATCTTAAAAACGATTAATTTTGACACCCCTAGTGTATATGCACTAACTATGAAGAAAGAACCAGGAGTTTATTAGCTTAGCTTTGCAGGAAGACCAGGTACTGCTAGTCTGGCTCCTCTGAAATAATCCCAGGACGTAACTCCCTGTGAAACCACAACATATTGTTTTTACATTTGTATTTGTGTACAGATTAAACAATAGGTGTTGAATTAGGGTGTGTTCAGACAGAAAACTAAATTAACGGACTAGTGCGTAGGATTTAATGGCATCTTGTGGTGAGGTTGCAGATTGCAAATAGCATGTAGGAGAACCTACGGTGACTGTAAAACCTATGTAAAACATGAAAGGGGGGTATCGCGAGCCAGTGTTTGGTTTGTCTGTTCTGTTTTACTGTAGAAATACGATGGTGCAACATGGTACTGTCTGTGGGGGAAGACCTCCGCTCTCTGTACATAAAAACAGCTCATGCTAATGAAATTTTTATTTTTGAAGCACAGTAAAAAAAAAAAAAAAAAATAAGGATAAGCACAAATTTTCCACTCACGCTGAGGCATCTTTGTGTCATTTGCAAACTAATGTCTGAGCACATCTGTCTATTGACTTTGTATGTAATTGCACTGCCTCTAAAATTCGCCTTGCATTCTGAATGCACATTGTTCCAACATGTGTTGGCAATTCCTCTGAAAGTTCAGAAACTGCTGTGGACTCTGTCCATGGTGCTGAATCAGTGGGGCTTTATCCCTTCATAAGCTATCTTTCTGGCCTTACACCAAACAATATTTCAAGCAATTTTAGTGTTAAAGGTGAGGGTAAGGGTTAGGGAAAGTGTGCATTTTTGGAGCAGAGCAATGGACATTTGTTTCAGGACAACAGGCTGTTGGGTAAATGGGTTTTCACTCCAGTGTGACATTTTTTAGACTATTGGGGTTGTCTGGGCTGGGCTGTCCAAACAATGGCATGACAACGCTTTCATTTATTGTGTTAAGCTATGCTAATCAACTCCCAGCTCTAGCTCCATTATTAACACACAGACATGAGAGTGGCATCTATCTTATCATCTCTCAACAATAAAGTAACCACTTTCCCCCCAAAATTTCCTTTTTTTATTAGTTAAGCTATAAACAAAACATTTATTATATTTAAAAACTGATTGCAATCCTTAGATTACATCAAGACAACAGTCTTAATAGAGGCAGTTGTTACAGGAAGTTGTTGTAAATGCATGCTGATAAGTTTATCCATATTTACCATCAATAATAATGCAAAAGCTTTACGTTTACTCACTCATTATTGAAGGGCTAATATTATTCTAATACTGATGTAACAAGTTAACATTAACTTTGGATGTTAACCTATTGTATGAAAAAATATATACTCAACAAAAATGTAAAAGCAACACTTTTGTGTTTGCTCCAATTTTTCACGAATTAAACAAACAACAAAAAAAGACTTCTTCCATGGACAGTAAAGTTTTATTTCTCTCAAATGTTGTTAATTTTTTTTCTCAGGAGGGCAAAGTCATGACCCGCCCTAGTCTGCTTCTGATTGGCTTACCCTGATATTCTTACCCTAACCCTAACTAATCACTGCTCGTGTCTAAACCTAACCAACAAAGGCAAATAGTCTTAGCCGATCAGAGGCACAGTGGAGCGGGTCATGACTTTGCCCTCCTGGGAAAAAAAAAATAGAAGAAGTGTTTTCTTAAACTTATGAGAAATAGGAGCAAAAGCATAAGTGGTTAGTTTGTATTTTTGTTGAGCACATTTGCAAAATAAAAACAGGCTCTGTGGGTCAGTTTGCTGGCACATACAAGAAGTGCCTGTTTCATAACTTGATTCTGGGTGACTCTTTGTCTTCTTCTTCTTCTCCATGATCCTCCACAGGTGCCTCTGATCTGTGAAACTAAACCCATGATAAGCATCCAACAGATGATGACCTACCAGAACCAGAAGAACGGCTGTTACCAGCCGCCTCCGCCGGGCAGCAAGCACGACCACCTCTCCCCGGACGTGGCTCGCCTCATCCAGCTGGAGGAAGGGATCCGGCCGATAGAGAAGAAGAAACACGCTCACTCCTCTCACCACAAGAGAGAGCACAGGGACAAGGACCACTGTTCGGTTGACATGAACGGGCTGGAGACTAACGTATAAAAGCAGCTGCCCTGCCAACAGCTACTGGCTCGTCCACGGCTGCAGGGCCAGCAGGAGAGGAAGACAAATAAAAAATTGAGGTGACTTCAGTTCACACGCTTTTCTCCTCCGAGAAGGAGAGCGGCCCAGAGTGGATGAATGCAGATGACCCTGGAGGAAAAAAAAAAAAGACGATTTTTTTTTCTACATAACCTAAATAATGACCCGCATTTGATTGTGTATGTTTGTGTGTGTGTACATATTTATCAGAGATGTATTGTTTGGTACCAGCGGTGACAGCATGCTGTTCTAGCTGACGGACAATTTAAACCAGAGAAGTGATCCTGTTTGAGGTTTTAATAACATCCTTCCAGATCTGTGAGTCAGATTTTCTCAGAGGAGCAGCAGTGGAGAACACATTAGCTAATATCAGATATAATTTAAGGAGCCTATCCCTCTGTGGACTGTGGAAAAAAGCATCCACTCATATCTCTTTTTATTCATCATGATCTGATTTGGTATATTTTTAGCTTAATAATGTTTTTTTTTTTTTGTATATTTCTTTTTTTCTCATTCTGGTGTCTATAATGAAACTCAGGCAAAATGTTGCCTGTTTGGGGCATTTTTCAAATAGATTCACAACACGCACAACACAGAGACAAAGTGAGACAATACAAGATAATTGAGCTATAATAACAAACCTTTATTTTGAACACACATATGCAACAGTTTGGTTCACATACAGAACGATTTGGGGGGTTAAAAAAAAGAAGGTTCATTTCCGATTATCCAAATTTTCTCAGACACACCTTTCCCTAAACTTCTCTGCCTTGTGGTCCTGAGTCTAAGTGGGTACTCTGCCTCATACCTGCAGTACTGTGCGGTCACTGCCAGAATCAAGGCAAAAAGGATGACGATGAAAACAAAAAGTGTTTGCCCTTGTGTTGAAGTCATGTTACGTTGTCTTTTGCACCCCATTGTATTCCCTCTTTGCCTTAAACGACCAAAGGAGAAGCACACGGGACATGTGCGTCACTGACGCACGCAGCAACAGCAAAACAACACAAGTGGACAATCACAGGTCAATACTCTGAACTCTGTCCATATGTATGTGATATCTGCTGTACACATGTATGTATTTCAAAAACAAATGTAGATTTTACTACCATGTCAGTATGTTTCAAGAGCTGCCATTATGTATTTGTTAAAAGAAACGTTTCACTGTAGTCCAAAATTTATAAAAATGTACCAACTCTGTAAAAAAAAGAAAACATTGAGAAATGAAAAATATATCAAAAATGTACAAATAGTAAACTGTTAGAATTCTTTTTTTTAATGGTTTTGGAATCTGCAGGTGCAATAAAGGTTCAAGTATGACATTTCTGCAGCACTTTATAATAACTTTCCTTAATGAATGGTAAATTGTAAAATTTTACAAACATCAGCTGCAACTTTAAAATGGCCGGCGTAGTGTCATTTTTGCCCATCCAGGAATCTGTCAACGTAGCAATAATAAATATCCAACATCCTGGTAGATTTTCAAAATAAAGGCACAAAAGTTACTAGATAACAAAGGTAGAAGAGATCATGCTTTGGGTTAAAATAACTTACATAAGTTCAAGTTCCTAAGTAACATACATAAATTTCGTATGCAGTACTGTGTATAAGATATTAAAATCATTAGCTGCAACTTTATAATAGCCATCCAAATAATATTTATGTGCAGCTTACAAACTAATTATTAACCATTTACAAATTGTTACTAATTTAATCAGAATGTGATCGTCTCTAATCAGCTATGATACAAAATATAATTTATAAGGTAATTACTTTATATTACACAAACTAATTATTAAAATAACATGAGCATTGATATAGCATTCCTAATGATAAGTTAGTATAATTAAATAGAATTTTGTTGCTTGTTAACAGTGAAATAACTATTAAGTAACGTTAAGTTGATTATTACAAAGTGTTACCGACATTTCAAAGACTAAAACTGAAAAAGTGAATGTACTTAATGCTTTATTTAAAAATCTGCACAGCTGCATCCTCTCTCTTAAAGGCACATAAAAAAGGCAGCTATTTACATGTTAACAGATGAACAAATGCCCTGGTCAAATGTGAATTAATTTACTATCTAAACTGAACCAACTGAGCCATCAAGTAAAAAGAAGCTATTTAAAAGGTTCTGGTTCAATCCAAGCCAAGTGCACTTGAGAGCGTGGGTGGCTAATTAAAATTAGATTCTGGTAAAATCTCCATACTGATGTGCACTACTGTACTTAGGTCAACTCTAAAGGTGAGCGTGTCAGTGAATGATTTCATGGAATTTAGTACAACAACAACAACAACAACAACAACAACAAAATCTAAAACCACAAAAAACTATATTTATTTATTCTTTGTGCTGCAGCCTTTTCCTTGTAAGTGTTTTAATACGAAGAATTATATGTCTCATTGCTGTGGCTGTTCCATTCAAGATGCTATTAGGTATATTTATTCTGCAGTTCTCATATAATTTACATATCCTCATGTTATACCTTGTAATTAGTTTGACTGAATGCATAATCACCTTAAATAATGGGGGCATTCAATATGGGAAAAAAAACTAACCACAGAAATCCACGTTGAAACGTACAGAAAAGCAAACACAGCATGTATTCTATAGACTGCGCCAACACAGCAGGTTACATGAATCAGAAGGTTGCAGGTCCATAGAGAGCTATGAGGCATAATTTTACTCGTCACTCTGCTGATTTAAAGGAAAAGCTCTGCGAAGGAGCAACAAGGGCAGCCTTGGAGTAGACCGAGTTATAGAAATCTGAGAAGCACCATTATCAAGGCAACCTTGGAGAACAAATTACAGAAATTGTGTGCAATTGCAAACCCAATGAAGATCAGACGAGAGACTGAAAGTTGCCATGGTGTAAAAGCGTATTAAAGAAAGCTTTACTTGTATTATACCAGGTAATCCATCTGAGGCACATAAATCATACCTGGCATTTGTCCCAGGTATGATGTGTCAAGTTGAGAGTCCAAAGAGGACGTGTGTTGTCCGTTTGCTTGTTTCTTTGTTGTTGTTTTTGTTTTTTGGGAGGTGTAAGTCCGGACAAAGAACATGGGCACGTTCTGGAGTTTAATATGCGCTCAATGTTAATAATTTAAAATATATTCAAAAACAGAATAGATGTAAGCAATATGCCACATGCCATTAAATGTCAAAATTTGGAAAAATAACATATGTGGTGAAGCAGCAGGATGCATGTTAACCCTTTTACATAAAATGACGCAGATTGAAAATAATCTCCACCAAAAAAAAATAAAAAATAAAAATTGACAGAGCATAAAGCATCAGTACGGTTGCCATGGTTACACAATGGGTTCTTTCAATCATCTCTCTGAAAAGATGAATGAGTACTGCACATCCTACTATAGAATAGAATAGAATAGAATAGAAAATACTTTATTAATCCCCAAGGGGAAATTCATTTGTCTGTAGTAGTCTCATCTATTAGTATAAGAATTATAGAGTCTGATGGCAGTTGGTATGAAAGATCTTCTGTATCTCTCTGTCCTACAACGAAGAGAGAGGAGCCTTCCACCACCATTATTTCTTTGGTCCATCAAGGTGTTATGCAGTGGATGATCCATGTTGTTTAGGATGGCCTCCACCGTCCTCATTGTGTTTCTCTCCACAACTTCCTCCAGAGAGTCCATCCTTACTCCGATCACAGAGCCAGCCTTTTTCACAAGCTTATCCAGCCTCCTTGCTTGCTTTTTCCCCAAACTTCCTCCCCAGCAGACTGCAGCATAAAATAAAACACTTGCCACAATAGACTGGTAAAACATCTGCAGCATCTAACTGCAGATGTTTAGAGATCTGAGCTTCCTTAGGAAAAAGAGGCGGCTCTGCCCCTTTTTGTAGAGTGCATCTGTGTTAAGGGACCAGTCCAGCTTGTTGTCCAGGTGTACACCAAGATATTTATAGTTTGTTACCACCTCGATGTCCATTCCACAAGTGTTCACAGGCTGAAGAGGGGGCTTGGATCGACGGAAATCAATGACCATTTCCTTTGTCTTTGAGGTGTTTAGTATGAGGCAGTTTTTATGACACCAGTCACTGAAGCATTTTATCCCCTATATTCCCTATATGTATATATATATATATATATATATATATAAATCCCTATATTCAGATTCCTGTCCATTCCTTATACAAGCTACAATAGCAGTGTCATCTGAGTATTTCTGAATGTGGCAGGACTCAGAGTTATATTTAAAGTCTGCTGTATACAATGTGAACAGGAATGGAGCCAGGACAGTCCCTTGTGGAGCCCCTGTGCTGCTCATTAATGTCCCAGAAAAACAGTTCCCCAACCTGACAAACTGTGGCCTTTCTGTCAGGTAATCTGTGATCCAGGAGACAAGGGAAGAAACCACTCCCATCTCTATGAGCTTGTTTTTGAGTATGTTGGGTTGGATGGTATTAAATGCGCTTGAAAAGTCAAAAAACATAATTCTTACATAAGCGCCAGATTCTTCCAAATGAGAGAGGGAACGGTGGAGCATGTAGAGTACTGCATCATTCACTCCAATGTGTTCTTTGTAGGCAAACTGCAGGGGATCGAGTTTGTCTTTGACCTCAGGCCTCAGAAGATGTAGAATCAGCCGCTCCAGTGTTTTCATAATGTGTGAAGTAAGGGCCACCGGTCTATAGTCATTTAGTTCAGCTGAACATTTTCTTTTTGGTACCGGGACAATACAAGATGTTTTCCACAGAGCCGGCACCCACCCCAGCTGTAGACTCAGGTTGAAGATTTTATGAAGAGGTTGACACAGTTGGGCAGCAGTCTTTAAGCAGCCTTGGACACACACCATCTGGGCCAGCTGCCTTACCAGAGCAAAGTCTCCCGAGCTCCAACCTCACCCCTATCTCTGTGACAAACAAGGGTGGAGGAACAGGTGTGTGAAGAGGAGTAGCTGCAGTCGCGGAAATGTACCCTTGTGGAGGAGGAGGTGGAGGCGGAGTCATGATGGAGATGCCCAGATGTTGTTGAAGAGGAGCCATGGTGGAGGAACACACTTGTGGTGGAGGAGGAGGAGGAGCCATGATGGAGATGCCCGGATGATGTTGAAGAGGAGACATGGTGGAGGAACACACTTGTGGAGAAGGAGGAGGAGGAGGAGGAGGAGCCATGATGGAGATGCCCAGATGTTGTTGAAGAGAAGCCATGGTGGAGATGCCCACATGTTGAAGAGGAGGAGGAGGAGCGGCAGTGGAATGGGATGTGACCTCAGTATCAAACCTGTTGAAGAACTGATTGAGTTCATCAGCTCTTTCCACATCACCCGCAATTGGCTGTCTTTTCTTTTTGTTGTAGCCAGAGATGGTATTTATATCTCTCCACACCTCACGGATGTTGTTATGATGTAAATTCTTCTCTATCTTTTATAGGTTTATAGGTTTTTATAGGTTCATCTTTGCAAATATAATGATTTTTGCATTGCATTCAACAGCCGTGGCTCCCATGAGGTTCAGATAGAGGTATCATGTGATGGGACATTAGCTTGCTTCCTTTAGCAGTTCTATTACAGTAAAAAACAGGTATGTTTTAATATTTAATGTGCTTTAACTTTAAAGTGAAGCTATGTAACTTTTGAAAGAAGAAATATCACAATCTTCCTCTTACAAATGAAAAGCTAAAATCACAAGCAGTGAACGCTGCCTTGTTCACTTCAGTGCACTCATGGGTGGTCACACCAGACTAACGTTCCAGCCAAACTAATAGCTGGTTAGCTAATCTTATTATATATATATATTCTCTACTTGTACAATGCAGTGTGACGTATATCCATTTTACAAGCTGCACATCTGTTTACTGTTTGTTGTAGCCATTGCTTTCCCTACAAATTTTTCAGCTTCTGTACTTTGGAGTACCTTCAGTTCATTACAGCCTCATAAGAGTTTAGAATTTCCCCTCAAATTAATAAAGGTCTTTGATTGTTATTGATTTTGTCATTTTAAAAATACTACTGGAATTAGTAGGCGTTAACAGTGCTAGAGAAGATTGAAAGGTTTGGGAAGCCATGAGTTTTGTGTGGGAATTAAATTGTTGTAAAGGTTGTGGTGATAATTAAAGTCTTAAGACTCAGAGAATACATTAGAATTAGTGCCACTATGATTATGTATAATTATTATGATATTAGTTATCTCTATCTATTTTCATATTCTTAAAGAAGACAGAGCATTTGTTTCACTCTGAAAATTTCCAAATGCAGCTCTGAACGCTGATTTTACACTTCTTATATGTCTGCAAGAAAAATGACACCACACTGTCACTTTCAACTGTCATATTTACAGTTGCAGGATGTATTTTTTCAGAAATTTTCATGGGCAGGTGGTGAACTTTGATGGTTGCTTTTTACATTATGTGCAGAAATTTATTCCACTGAACAAATGTCAAAGAGCACAACTGATGGGTCTCATTCAAACACCGCATATCCATATCTTTTTTTTTTTTTTTTTTTTTTTGTACCTTCTAGGAAAGCTTTGAGCCGAGGTTATTTATTCGAGCTCGGGCTGAGCTTCTTAAGTTGACTTGAGGCGAACCAAGCCTGAAAATCCTCAGCTAACACCACGCCGCTTCACCTCATCCCACCCCTTCACACTGCGCTTGTTACAGTATATCTCCTAAAGACCCATTAGCCCACTGCTAATGGTCAGTGAGACGGGCCAGCCATGCAGCTTGGGCAGCATCTGAATATCACCATTTGGCGAGCTGGCCACCTGGCAAAGGGACAGGACGGGGGGTGGGCTAAAGGGAGTTGGCCGGATAGGAGCGCAGGCTGGATCTGGCAGAAGGTGCACAGCGCTGGGCGGAGGGCGTGCTGTCAACAGGGAGAAGACTGGATCAACTCATAAATGGATGGACAAATGGAGAGGAAACTGAGAAGGAGGGAAGTGGGGCACAAAGGCTGAAAAAACAGCAACAAAAACAACTGAAATCCCTTTGTTTGTCGAACCAGTGGAAACTAGTAGAGAACTGTGCCGCAGTTAGAGGCCTGATGGTCAGTGACGCGAGAAGCACTGACAGATGGTCAATAGCATCTGGCTGGCTACGCATTTGCTATTTTCATTCATAGACTATCACAAAGAATATAGGTTCATGATTTAAATTAATAGTAACTGATATAATATATGAGATAGAATCATATTAATGAAGACCATGCTCATCAGAGATGCACCAATCAACCAGCCGGTGACCTGATTCAGACAGTTTTAAACTTGACCGGCTATGACCGGTCAGATATATATGATTCTATGCCAAAAAAAATCAAGCCAAATTTCCATGCATGCATCACGCGGTGGTTCCCGTAAAGTACCCAGCGTCACAGACTGTTATATCAACACCATATTCAACGACGCTGGTCACAGTCACACATACACATGCTAGCATACCGTCAGTGTTAAGAGGGGTGATAGAGCCCAAGAACAGGATAAAGAGAAGAGAGTGAAGTCTTCCCTACACAAGATCACAATACTCACAAGATCTTGTCAGATTGAGCATACAATTTAATTCTCCATTAAAAGAAAATGTTTGTGTATACTGTCAATTATAGTTTTTGGAAAGAAAGAAAATTGGCAAGTCAGGCATATCATTGAAAAACTAAGATTCTTGTGTTTGGATGGATGCCTACCATTTTGAGATTTTTAGAAACTGCCTAGACGTGACCTTAGAAGAACATATCAATATTTATTTTCTGTGGTATTGTTATCACTTCTGAACTTGGGACTAGGTCCAAATGCTGTGGTCTCATCATGTCTTTCAGGAGGAAATTATAAAAGAAAGAAGAAGAAAAAAAAAAAAACTACTTCAGCTACTTCAGTGTATTGAAACTTCTTCTGTGAATGAATGTACTCCAAATGGTTCAAGAACAGCTTTTAGTTACTTTGGGTATCTTACAGCAATGATTAACTAATTATTAATCACTGCTTGGGTTTTTCTGGGATAATTTCTGTTTTTCTTGTTAATTTAATAGTATGCATGAGTGGCAGATGCTGCTCTGTGGGGCCCCGACTCCGAATGGTGCACTCGGCCGGAGGACGGTGCTCTGAGCCAGTTGGATGAGAGAGCAGAAAAGAGCCTGTAGATCCAGATTATTTTCACATCTAACACGATGAATTCAACCAAACAAGAGATTGTGATTGTTGAAACAGTTAAAGAACTGGTCAAGATGGTTTTGGTGAGTTTTATTTTGTTTTTTACTTGAGTTTAAAGTGTGTAAGGCAATTAAAGCTCGGCATGGTTCGGTAAGAGAGAGAAACTTAGATTCAAACGGTGATAAGTTGTGTTTTCTCCTTAACTTTTGTTTTTTCCCTTCAATTTTGAGCAATTACCTCTTCGTTTCTGGCACCCAACACAGCAAGGTGACATTTTAGCCCGGTTATATGGACTACTACTCTGTGTTTACCTCCAGCTAACACTGTGACATGATCGTAACGTCACCCCAGAAAAAAAACATCTTCATACTGAACTCTGCTTGAACATCATAATTATTTTTCATGTCTGAGGACTTCTTCTTCTTCTTTGGTGGATGGCAACCTTGTTTGGGTCTATTTATGAGTATAACTGAAGGAAGAGGAATTATTTTTTTAACTGTGAAGCACAAACACAAATTTGATGCAGCTGATGTGTAGTAATCTTTGCAGCGCCTGCAGTGGCCTCTTTTTTTCAATTTTCATTGGCAATTGTCCCATTATCCCTACAAACATGGTGGGGGGGGGGGCTCACACTGGGGCTTTGTGCTCTATGGATGGTCTGCCTCTCTTCAGGGTATTGATTTTGATGCGAATGGTTGGTTG
>JAJHUR010002424.1:26267-38545 GCA_027495735.1 Lutjanus campechanus | reverse complement strand
TCTGATCGCCGCTCTTTAAAAGTATGTATTTGAGTAATATGAGAGTTTGAGGGGCTCCTGGTGCAGAGCGGTGAAAATATATTACAATTTATTAAATTGGTGTTTTCATAGGTGTCTGTTCTGTAGTGCTTTCTTATACAATAATTTTCGCCGCAGTAGATATGAAATGCGACATGAAAATCGCTCGGTCACTGTCCATCTCCGTCCACTGACAACAAGTCGAATTGGCCCGCTCCCGTTCCCTCTTCCGGTTCAAGCCGAATTTAGGACATTCCCTTTCCGGTTTGAATGTATTTGTTAATTTGTTTCGGCACTTGTAAATTTGTTTCGGCGTTTGTAAAAGTGTTTCGCGACTTGTTAATTTGTTTTCCGAAATGTAAATTTGTTTCAGAACTTGTAAATGTGTTATGGTAATGTAATTTTGTTTTATGATATGTTAAAATGTTTTCCAAAATGTAAATTTGTCTCAAGATTTGTTAAAGTGTTTCACGTTTTGTAATGTTGGTTTGCACCTCCCGGCCACCGTACAGATGCCAGTTAGCTGAGATAAGCAGAAAGACTGGAAACATTGGGAAACAGCTCACCAAAATCCATCCACTGGCACCTGTAAAGTTCACTTCTTAACACTTTATATCTTATTTGTTTAATTCATACAAAAAAAAAATCCAAAAACAACAAATTGCAGCTTTACTGGGGAGTATGTGGTAAACTATTTCATGGCTGGTGGTTGCTAAGCAACTAGCAGAAGTCAGCCACCCGAAGAAATAAATACTTCAGCACACAAGTTCCTGTAAAAAAGCAAATTCATGTTTTTACATTTAGGTTTTTACAGAGTTTAAACAAATCAGACACAACTTGTTAAGTGGTCAGTTTTAGAGGTGTTGCTATGTAGATTTTTTTAAAACTTTTGAACTGATCCAGGCCAGCTGTTTCCCCGAATTTCCCGTCTTTGTGCTAAGCTAAGCTAACAGACCGCTGGCAGTAGCTACATATTTACCATACAGACATGAGACTGGTATCAATCTTCTCATCTAACTCTTAAAAAGAAAGCAAATAAACATATTTTAAACATCAAACTATTTCTTAAAATCTTTAGCATGTCCGGGTTTTGCTAAGAAAGTTTGTCCTCCAATAAGTAGGTTTTTTTCTTCATTCGCTCAAGGATATTTACATTAATATGACTTTATTTCCTGCTTTTGGCCTCTGTCTCCATTCTCACGACACAATGCTCAGTCTAAATTCCTCTGTGAATCCAACAGCCACCATACATTTACATAAGTCATTTATTAACCGCGCCTTTTAATCAACTCTCCATTTGACCTTTTAAAATAGGCTTCTCTTCCTCTTACCAGGTCATCTCAAAACCCCTTTCACGAAAAAAGAGTTCCGCTGCTGCACTCGAAAAGGTTGGTCCATTAACCTTTCCTTTTTCTCAGTCTATTTCATGTGTGGATCTCATGTGTGGAGACACGCCTATCCATATTTAACATGTCGACATGTAGCCTGAGTTCTTAGTGCGAATGTACAAATCAAACTCCAGCATGTTGGTGAAATGTAATTGTTGGCTCTTGTGTGGTTGTTTTGCTTCTCTCTGTAGTTATTTGTGTCTCTTTGTTGTTTTCTTCTTCTTTGTGGTTGTTATGCACCTGTCTGTAATTTTTTGTCTTTCCATGTAGTTGCTATGCATCTTTCTGGTGTTGTCTCTCTCTCTATTTTGCGTTTCTTTATTTATGTTTTATTTCTCTTTGTGGTAATTCTGGCATTTCCTTGTGGTCGTTCTATGCCCCTTTGTAGTCAGGTTGTGTCTCTCTGTAGTTGTTTTGCATCTTTTTGCAGTTTTGTCTCTTTTTGTGGTGATGTAGCTCTTTATAGATGTTTTGTGTGTTTACATCTCCTCATGGCTGTTACGTGTCCCTTCGTACTCAGTGTCCCTTTGTAGTTGTTACGAATTTTGCAGGTGAAGCCCAGAGGGGCCCCTCACCCCCACCCCGGGCCTGTGCTCAGTAGACTCATTGTAATCCATTCATGATCAGGCTATGTTTTTTCTGTTTTCATGACTTTAATCTGGGTGTATTTTGCAGTTCAGTACCAGACATTAAGAGTGATTAAGTCTGATTGAATCACTCCAGGTGTATTTATTGCAGCAAGGTGAACAACACTGAGCTGAAATCAACAATCACACTGCACATTCTCACTGGGATTATCTCATTTCTCTTTCTGCTGTCAGATTAATGTAATGTTTATGATTGTTTATATTTTCAGCCAGAGTTGAAAATACGCTCCACCTCTGATCCATTCGACAGGGTTGGTCCATTAACCTTTCCTTTTTCTCAGTCTATTTCATGTGTGGATCTCATGTGTGGAGACACACCTCACTATTATCCATATCATGTCGACATGTAGCCTGAGTTCTTAGTGCGAATGTACAAATCAAACTCCAGCATGTTGGTGAAATGTAATTGTTGGCTCTTGTGTGGTTGTTTTGCTTCTCTCTGTAGTTATTTGTGTCTCTTTGTTGTTTTCTTCTTCTTTGTGGTTGTTATGCACCTGTCTGTAATTTTTTGTCTTTCCATGTAGTTGCTATGCATCTTTCTGGTGTTGTCTCTCTCTCTATTTTGCGTTTCTTTATTTATGTTTTATTTCTCTTTGTGGTAATTCTGGCATTTTCTTGTGGTCGTTATATGCCCCTTTGTAGTCAGGTTGTGTCTCTCTGTAGTTGTTTTGCATCTTTTAGTAGTTTTGTCTCTCTTTGTGATGATGTTGTAGCTCTTTATAGATGTGTCTTTTTGTGGTAAGTTTACATCTCCTCATGGCTGTTACGTGTCCCTTCGTACTCAGTGTCCCTTTGTAGTTCTTACAAATTTTGCAGGTGAAGCCCAGAGCACATTTCATTTCTCTTTCTGCTGTCACAATAATGTAATGTTTATGTTTGTTTACATTTTCAGCCAGATTTGAAAATACGCTCCCTGTCTGATCCGTCCTCAAACTGTCTGGATAATGACACTAAAAAGGTGCACAATATCAGGACTTGACTGTAAACACAAATATAATTCAAATGGTGATTCTTTAGAAGATAGCAGTTTGGGTAATTGGTTGTATTTCTCTTTTGGTTGTGTATAATATGTCATATTGCTTTTTGATTGGTCAGCAGGGTGAAGATTATTCCAAAAGACGTGCGTCAGTGCCTGTGGACCCAATCTATGACATCCCGAGACCCCTCAGACACAAACAAGTAAGGCTGAAACTATTATTTTCCATATCAATTAATTTGTCTATTGTTTTCTTGATTACCTGTCAATAGTTGTGTCTATAAAATGTCAGGAAACAGAAAAAAATGTGATAAATGTTTGTTAAAACTTAGCTCCTAAATTATGATGTACTGTAACTAATAATAACTGTACTTTTTGCACCTTTTTCTTCATAAATAACCTGAAAAAGGTTGGGGAAAACGACACAACCCGTCCCAAAAGCATGGATTCGATGTGAGTGTTAATTATTGTATATACACTGATCTGATATATGTGATTATTTTCAGTTACAATTTGGACAAAAGCAAGTAGCACATGCTGTGATTGTGAGTGCTTAAATCTAACCACTATCTAATATTGTTTATCTGTTGGTCTGTTAATTTTATATCTGTCTCTTGTAGATATGAAACAATGGTGGAAATTAGAAGTCAGGAGAAACTGGCTCAGGCCGGGTGAGTGACAAATCACTGAAAAAAAATCATGTTTTCTAATAATAATAATGGTAAATAATTGATAATTATTGTTGATACTAAAAGCAGGTCATTGTGCCATATTCTTCTAGGGACCGTGAAGTCGAGGAGGCTACCAACGGCACCCTGATGAGGTCCGTCACTCAGGTCTATAACCAGATGAAGATACAGATTTCCCCACTCCCTCCATTCAACGAAAAGGCAGCCACTGATGACAGGTAGCTCTCAGATTAACTGCAGGGTTCGTTTTCTTTTATTTTTTTGTGGGCCATGTGTGTATTTCTGACTTTTCACTTTGTCTTCGGTGTCAGTGCCCTATGCTCTTTGTGTAACATGTTTTGTCAGTGCCCTAGATACCAAAATAGCTCACTCATCAGAGGTAACCGTGGCCTCATTGGCTCAAACACCAAGACTGACAACAATGAGGGTGTTATTTTTACAGCACAAATCTGTTGACACTCCAGGACCAGGCAGGTATCTCAGACAGGCAGCACCTCAGAGCCTGTTAAACAACTTGTGAGGCTGACCAGATGAAACATATCTTTTCATATTGTGAAAGAGGCTCTACTTCAATGAGATGGCGCTGATTATCTTCACAGATTTATACAGGCTAAAACTGAGCCGTGAAAATATGTGTGGTGATACAGACCTTGTATAAGCTGAACTTGGTCTTACAGGTCAAGCATAAGTGATTAACATCTTCTACATATTAGCTGTAATTTGTTTATTATTGTGAGATTTCTGATAAGCTATGTACATTGTTTGTGGCAGTCACATTTGACTGCTCTGTAAGTCGTGTCTTGTGTTAATTATTTAAAGTGAAATTATGTACCTTATGCTAAAACAGAGGCCATTTTGATAACTGACCCTTCATAAGTCAGCTACATTAACAGTTTATCCAGCATGGTACCAGATGGACTTTCGTCCAGTGTTCACCTTTTATGTTACCTGTACTTGGACATGCTATGTGCTAGGCTCGTCTATGTTGAAAAGGTTGGTTGGTTAAAAGATGTTGATTGGAACCATATCTTAAGTTAGCTGTTAGCAAAATACTAACTAACTAGCTAGCTAACAATTTATATCGATTATCTAGGTAGCTAGAATTTTGCTAACATATATCAGATGTAACTAACTAGCTAACAATCAATTTAGATTAGCAAACTAGTTAGCTAACATAAGCTAACTTAATACAGGTTCAGCAACACCGTGATACTGTAAAGTAACAATAAATGTGTGTTCTGAGTTTGATATCATGATATCACCTGATATCAACTTGGTACTAATTCAGTTGTACTTGAGAAAACATGTTCAACAAGTGTCAGAAATTAAGGTGAACCAACACTGAAACTGCTTCTAGTGAATTGGCTGGCTCTAGCATGTCGCCGAGCCGTGTTTCAGGTCAACCCAAAAATCCTGAATGCAGAAATCATGACAAACAATCTAACTCCAGGATTCAGCGCTACATAGTTCTCAGTGTTTTAACGTGTTTTTAGCAAATATGTTCTAACATGTATAATGTGTTTAGTGGGAAAACTCCTGTTGTCCTTTACAGGAACTTTAACCATCTTCCAAATTCGTTTGTTTTCCCAACATAAATGAGCCTAGCACATAGCAGGAAACAGGAAAGCAGAAAGTTGACTGAGGTTCTGCTGGGTATGAAACTTGCTCAACTGTAATGAGAGAAAAAGTGAAAAAGACTGGACCTTAGGAAGGTCAATAATAAGATAATGCTAAATGTTCGAATGTAGTAAAACAGTAACACAAGACAAAGCTATAAAGTCAGCGAGCCAACTCAGTGGTGTCCATTATAAAACAATATCTGTCTTTGTTCACTTTGGCAAACATTAGCTCAGATTAGCTAATGTTAGCTAAAATCATAAGCTACTGGTCACATCAGATCAAGTAATGCTGCAGATGGAAAATCCCTGCGTGTTGTGAGTTGAGAAAGGATTCACTGGAAGAAGAAGAATGTTTTATTTCCTCTTTCAAAACTGACATTGTTTTGCTTCAAGGCTGTGGAATTTAAAATGACACACTGCACCCATCTGCACCTACAGTATTTGTTATGCAGTTACAAGCTTGAATGCTAATGATAGCAGAAAAAAGAAACACTCCCTCTAAAATAAACTGTATACCCTGCACACCTTTTGATAACCTTATCATATGCAAATAATTAATGATTAATTTATTATTACATAAAAAATAATCTGTATGTTAGAGTTGCTCGGGTTATCTTTTGAAGTAGCAAGGCTATCATAATTGCAAACCATATTAAAGGTACAATGTGTAAGATTTAGGGAGATTCATCAGCAGAATATGTCAGAAATGTAATATAATATTTATGAATCTGTTTTCATTAGTGCAAAGTCATATGAAAATAAGAAGATGCCACTAAATCCTACACACTGGTCCTTTAAGTTTGTGAATCCAACTTTCAGTTAATGTAGCGTGTCAGATCTTCTGTTTACTTGAGCATCTCAAGGAGGGCAGGATTAACTTGCTTATTTACCAAGACCACCGTGCTAATCTCCAAAACAGCAGGCGGTCAATTAAAAACATCCACACTGTTCATGCCTCCTCCAGCTGTTTAAAGTCATCATCTTGTGTCTAAAAATACTCTTCTGCTTTTTGCTCTCCTAAATTTGCTATAACACAAAACTGCCTAATAACTCTACCTCCAACACTGATGCCTGATTTCTTTCTAAGTGGCCAACTGCTGTGCTGCACACACTGAAGAACATCGTCTCCACCACATTTGGCATATGGGTCAAAAGACTCGTCTCTAAAGTGTCTCTTAATTAGGATTCCTCTTGTGCCTCTGCAGTGATTTGGGGAATTATTTGCTTCTCCCACGCTGCTTTTATGAACTATTTTTAAAAAATCTCAAGACATCTGGTCCCCTTTCTGTATCACTGGAGTGCAGAATGCTCTTTTACCCACGATCAGCCATTTCTTCTTCCTTTATATTGTTGTTTTTTTCTGCCACAAGGCCAAATATGACTTCTGTCTATTCGAAGCTTCTAATACAGCGCCAAAATCTGTTGTTATGTTGTGTGCCTGTGGGTCACTCCTTCCACAGTGCATGTAGTTTCAGATGGTGTCATTTTGTACCCAACATTTAAGTGCTGACCTTGGCTCCCTCAGCATGAGAGACTTGTTGTGTTCTATTCCCGCTGTCTTTGTCGACTAAGACTCTGTGCCTGGTAGCCGAATGTAACTGACACATATGCAGACATCTGATGTTTTAATCCGTCATGCTGTTGCTTGCTTTTGCAGAGAGGAAACACGTCTGGCTTCAGACTTCAGCAGCAGCTCCAGTGACAACGGTGCCGTCTCTCCTGTAGAGATGCCGGAGAGCCCAAATGTACTCACACTGGAAAAACAAAGTTCAACTGAGAGGTGAGATTCCAAAGTAAATGGATACATAAAACGAACTAACGAAGTGGGCACTATTCACTGTAAAAACAAAATCTGTCTTAAAAATCAAAGTGAAAGGGAATAATGGTTAGTAATTTAATATTTTCATTTGCAACCATTTAATTGCATCTTTTGCTTAGCTTATGTCAAAACCTAAGAGTTTGAGATTGAAAATTTAAGTTTGATTATCTTGAATAAATAAAACTAGTACATATGATAACTTAATGAGAAAAGATTACTTGATTCCACAAAATTACTGGATGAGTTTATACAGTGTTTTTTAAGTATACGCTAGAAATAGGGACATTTTATGTGGGATGTGATGAGCATCATTCAGCAGTTGCTCTGCTTGTAAACAGAACAAGGAGACATTTGAACACCCCCCAACTGTGGCACCGTCTGTGCTACTGCCAATCAAAATGTTAGAAACAGCTTTGTAATGGTTACAGAGAACAAATAAAACAGACATGTAGGGTGACTCAGTAAAATAAATAACCAGAGAGGAACACTGGGACCAGCGCCGACATGTTGCTGGACTGGTTAGAGTAGTTTCTGAAGGTTCCACAATACACGATAGTTGAATAATAATGAGCCGTACTCTGCATTAAACAGCAGAAACTCAGGTGTTTCTGCTACTAGAATTTAAATGAGCTGCTCAAAGAAAATTAGACGTGCTTATCTGTGCAGACACTCATGCTACCATGTAGGAAGGAGGCAATAATAACCATAAATGTATACTTTTATGTGCTTGTTCACCACATTCCTTATTAGTTTTGGACCTTTGAATCATAGATTTGGTTTACTAACTCATCCACCATCATTAAATGAAGGTTTTGTTGTCTTGTTTTTCTTTCTAGCCTGGACACCATCACCCCAGAGGAGAGAGATCTGGAGGTCAAGCAGGCAGATTTGAAAAAGCACCTGACACTAGCAGAGGTGAAAGGGAGACCAACGTAAGTTTGTCTATTAAATAGGATGACTTACCTCATTGCAGTATCGTTGTTTGCAGTATCAATAATAATTTTAAATTCTGGATATTGGACTGCTTTGATCGTCATATACAGAAAGGGGTAACCGATGCAGAACAATATTCCTGTACAAAGCTGTGTTTTCTTTGTATCTGTTTATATTAATGATAACACTAAAACCACAGATATGACTGCCGCATTCTCTGCTGCCTGTTTCACTGCAGGTTTGTTTTCTTCTCATTAATCACAGATTCTCGCTTAGAAACACAGGTCACATCAGGAAATGTTGGCGGCGATACTTCCCGTCCTTATTTGCTCTTACTGCAGTTGAGAAATGTCAGACTTTTCATACCACACTGCAGGAGCTGCCTGCTCATTTGTGGTGGATGATTCAGAGCATTCAGCTGTATCGTGTGGAAATTTGAGCACGTATTCATACTGAGATTTGGTTAATGCTCTTTGCATTAATTGGGTTAATTGCGCAAAATCCAAATTCCAGATCTCCTTTAAGATGTGGGGTAAAAAAAATGGTTTATGTCTCAGCTGCCATGTTATAAAGTATACACCTTCGTTCACCTGGTTCAGTGGTGAAAAGTCCTCAAAACCACAGCCCAAGTCCAGTTGTGTCTGACGTACTACATCTTATCACCTGGACGACTGAGAATCTTCATAGATATTAAACTTAATCTGCACTAGACCCAGAACCTCTCTCATCATATGGATATTCAAATAATTAAAAGCACAAATGTCAAACATTGTGTGAATGAGAGCTACAGAAAGAGTCTAAAAATGTGTTTGTGTTTGTCACAGTGTGTCTGGCTGGACAGGTCAGCCACAGTCAGTGTGCCTGTTCCACAAGGGAGACCAGATCCTGGCGATTAACGACTTGCACACCGGCAGCGTGGAAGAGTTCAACATGTATCTCAGCAAGTCTCTCAAGAATGAGGTACGCTCATATTGTCAGTGCTCTTTGCGTGCATCGGTGTACATGTGACTAGTTCATCCGAGAGGTAAATTATCTCTCTTTTTAGGTGAAAGTGACCATCCTGCGTCTACACGGATGCCAGCCTCTGCATTCGCCAAACTGTCTCTGCAGTGACTGACTGCAAACTGACCATTAAGAGACACGACGGTTACTTCCACTGTATATCTGGCTGTGTTCAAATGATTCTTTGAGACACTTCCTCTTTGTGGATAGCGGGTTTGTACTGTGTATCGACCACTTTAAATGTCCGACAGTATTTTCCGGGGGCTGTGGGCAGTTCTTCTGATCTGTCACTCTACTAGTTAGCTTGATTTAAAAGTCTAGAAGAGCTTACAGTGCTGGTAAAAGATGAGAAAATGAAGGATATTTAAATTAACCACACAATAACTCACATTTTTTGTAAAACTCAGTTGTATTTCAGTTATACTTTGTGTGATCAGTGACTTGCAGTTTTAACAGAGCATGAGTCATGATATTTTTAGCTCATTGTGTGTTGTATTTACTGTAGATAAGATTATTCCCAAAACTTGTCTGTAGAAGGAAACAAAACAAGGCAAATGTTTTACTGAAACATATTTCCTCATACCGCCTGCATGATGATGAAGCACAAGTACAAAAATGTGCACAGTTACTGTACATAAACTTACGATTAAACTTACTGCTAAACTGTACTACTAATAAAAAATGTTTTTACAATTTATACGCACATAAAATCCAGGAGAACAAACAAAGACTTCTGGTGGAGTTGGTCCTTTTCTTTTGACTGAATCACTAATGTTCTTTAATTAATAATCAACTTTAAAATCCAATAATCTGAATTTTAGGCCTTCAAATGATTTAAAATGTCTGAAATACATTTTTGTCAGGTCTTAAAAATTGAATTATGAAGTTAACTTTACTTTTATAAAGCTGAATTTAACTTCAGTCTCACTCTTAATTGTATTTTGGGGAATTTTTTTTATTGATCGCGCTGTAACAACTACAAAACCAACATTGAACTTATAACTACTGATGCAAACTGTGCATGTACTTGCCAGTACGGACATGAAATAGGCCTTAAATTTCATTCACAATGGTCTTAAAAAGTCTATATATCTAGTGAAAACCTGCAGAAACTCTGCTCTAATCCAAGATGACAAGCAAGAGCAACATTCATACGTGGTTTAAAGACCACAAAGATGATGTTGGGCTCAAGACAACACTCAGAATCAACATTTATGATCCTAATGAAGTTGAAAAAAAAAGAAAAAATAATATCCAGGTTTCTATCTGTTCACCCTACATTTGTTTCTTATTACTGCAGCTTGAGTGTGACCTAAGCTGCATGACTAGTGTGAATGTCATCACCCTGCAATGCTGATTTGTTGATGATCACATTTCTTTGTAAGCCGTGCCCATCTAATGACGCCTTCTTCAGGGCACAAAAAGGTTACTGTACGTTGTCTTTGTTACGTACATGTGAGTGTTAGGTTACAAAACCCCCAACGTGGATCCAAATTTAGACTTCCTTTTCTTGCTTAACTCCAGAATGCTTTGACAGTGATCAGGAGTGGATGAATAACAAAAAGTTTCAGGAAGAGACCAGTATCTCATGCCGCCCACACCCGAGGGAGTTTGGTGAATTAAAATGCCGTCAGAATGGCATACACCTCTGGCTGTTTCTCTCTGATTTGAAACAGAAATGGCGATTCAGACACTACATTGCTAAAAAGTATATTTAATATAACTTTGGAAGACAGTTTTAATCCTTTTTAAATTATGCCTGGTGACCAATGTCACACCGGACAAAGACGACATCAAATGGAAATCATCTGCCGGGCCTGTTTACTTGACGCGCTACAAACCAAATGCCAAGGACGAAGCTTGTCTCTAAACTCTTTAACATCCAATAATATTATCTGACATTGTTAATATTCAGACAACGTCTTTTCCCTTCATATTGCATCAGCCTTTCCAAGGTTAAAGTTTTAACAGAGCTATTAAACACGTATGAGATCTGACAAAGAACTTATTCAGGGCTTTTATATTTCAGGCCACTCTTCAACTGTGATGCTTAAGCTGTGCTGTATTACAAATACACTCTGTTATAAATGAATGCATCCTTTGTGAGGGTGCAGTAAATGCAGGTTGTACTGGGACACTGAATCTGTGTTATTTGTAAAATGATTCTGAATAAATTTTATCTGATTGTTAAAACACTGATTATTTGTATTTCTTCAACAGCCGCTTTCTTGCACTGAAGAATGTTCAACCCCAGTTCCAAAATGCTGGGACACTGTAAAACAACAACAGAATGTAACGCTTTACATGAATACAGCACAAAGAAAAGACATTTAATGTTCAAACTAAAAAACTTTGTTCTTTGCACTCTTTCTTAATTTGTTATGTCAACTTTTCTCTTCACATTCTGTAAGCGTTTTCCCATTCTTGCCCCTATACGGTCTCGGTCATTGAATTTTTTGTTTCGCAATGTACCACACATTCTCGATGGGAGACAGGTCTGGACCGCAGGCAGGTCAGTCTAGTACCTGAACTCTTTTAAGCCACGCTGTTCTAACATGCACAGAGTGTGTCTTGGCATTGTCTTTCTGAAACAAGCAGGGACGTCTCTAAAAAAGACGTTGCCTGGATGGCATCATGCGTTGCTCCAAAACTTGTATGTATTTTTCAGCATTAATGGGGCCTTCACAGATGTGACAGTTACCCATGATTCCATGGACACTAACACCACCATACCATCACAGATGCTGGCTTTTGAAGTTAGCACTGGTAACAATCTGGATGGTCCTTTCTGAAAACTATCTGAAATGTGGACTCACCAGACTGCAGAACACTTTCCTGATTTGAAAATACACAGCACATCAACAGAGCAGGCTGTAGAGTTTATGTAGTACAAGTACATTCATAGGAACTGCTACTAAAAATAAGCTAAATAATTTGATTATTTCCACTTGCTTTATTTCAAAAAGCCTTAAAATTAAGTTTAAGCTTTTTATCTGAGTCACACTCGAGCTTAAAGTTGGCTTTTCAAGAGTCCTGTTATATACGACACCTGAAGACACTTCACACATTACACATCAAGTTTTTTTGCCAGCTTCCCACAGCCTTTTGAAATCAAATTATCAGATCATTGTTGTCTTTACAAAAGCATAAAATGAGAGCCAAAGGGTATCAAATTATAAAAGTTGGC
>JAJHUR010002424.1:2535-21559 GCA_027495735.1 Lutjanus campechanus | reverse complement strand
GAAGAAGACATCTTGGGACTTCTGCAGAAAGCTGCTGCCTCTTGTTTGTCCTCCCTTTGCCCCTCCACAGGTCTGATGTGCTCCACTGCTTCTCTCAGATCCAGCTCACACTAAGCCTGCTCAAGTATACAGTCAATCCACCACATGCAGAGAACAATATTAGGAGCAGTAGTAGCATATGGCTGGGAAGAGCAGGGAGGAGGAGATCTACACCAGGCAGAGACACAGAGAGCGCAAATTGGCTTCCGCCTGGCTGACACACAAACTGCTGAGGAGCAGAAATTATGTGCGAATGTGCATCGCAAGAGCCTCTAGCTGGTGATTGTAGGTTACAGGCCAGATGGCTGATGCTGCTGATGGATCTATTAAGAACATGGAACAGAGGACGGGAGGAAAAAACTGGCTCAATCAAGTCATGACCCATTTCAGTACTGGGGTTTAATGTCGGGCTACTGTCCAGCAGTGCCGTCCATGATTGACGATACGAGACCCACCCAGCGTTCTCTTGATTATATTCCCTCTTGTCACCAAGCTGAAGTAAATGAGCCATGATCTATTGTTTGTTCTCACACTCCTGCTCCTCTTTGCCAAAAGAGGGAGCTGTAGGCTCAATACAGCAATGTGTTGAACAATCACGTTTTTGGCAGGAGGAAAACGCTGCTCTTGTGATTAAGTCTTAGCAACGGGTCGCAAGACAACAAGATTATTTACTATTATGCAGCTCTGCTTTTGGTTGGTAAAAGAGAAAGAAGGGCACTAACAGCTCCAATAACTGCAACTTTGTAGAAAAGAGCTTCAAATACTGTTAAACAATGGTAACACTTACAGCCCCAATTTATACTGAAAAAAGGATTAACTAGGAAAAACATTCCTCCTCAGACCTCGACAATATGACTTTCAATAAACAAACAAATATTTAAGTGCAACTAAAGCATACTGTGTATGACTTTAGCATTTGATCCAATAGAAAAAATGCTGCAGTAAAACAACTTGAAAATGATCAGAAAGGTACTTTGGGGCCTATTGCACAAGAATATGGCTGAGTTTGTTGATAATATTGCTATATCTTTTATTAAAAATGCTGTAGTGAAAGAACAAGTACTGGTGTAAACCCGTGTACTTCAACAAAGGAACATAATAAATGCCAAGAAGGGTGTTTTAAAACTGGAAGGTTTATATTTTTGTAAGTATAGATTAATGAAATTCGAGGTGCACCTGTTGGATAGCGTTCCAAGATTTACTCATTAGAAGGAAAATCTCCATATTTGGCGCTTGACTGTATTAATCTCTAACCCATTTGTGTATGTAAATAACTATTTTTCTTATTGATTGTGTTTTAAAGTCATTCAACTCAAAACCCTGACACTTGCCTACATAACAGCAACCAAAACAGCTCTGCATTGCGTCGTGCACTGCCTGTAGGCACCTACGTCCTATCAGACTCAAACTTTGCTTTAATGGCACTTACTCATGCTGTTTTTTCCTGACTAGATCCTTGCTTGTGTTGTATTAGCTCTCAGATGTATGTTGCTTTGGATAAAAGCATCTGCTAAATGAAACTGTAAATTGTTTTAGGCAATCTTTTTCAATATGTTTATCACACATTTTCACATCGTGATGACGATGAAAACAATTTATCAGTCAGCACTACAAATCACTGATTAAACATGTAAACAAAGAAAAAAAGATTAGTGCGTACCATAGATGGAGATGTTGCCACTGATCTGAGGCTGAATATCTTCCACTGATTCCACCTGCTGGCTGAAGGTCCAGCCTGTGGGCTTGAAGGCCACCAGCTGGTCATACTGCCTTGCAAAGCGTGCCAGGTGATCCTGCAGTTTCTGGAGACAAGACGAGAGGGACGAGGAAAAATGGAAGTGAGAAATCCATATTCAAACAGAGCTGTGTTGTTCTTGAAAATGCTGTCTGTAATAGTGTGGAAACACCTTAGAGTGTTGCTATCAAGAATAGCTACCAAAAGTATATATACACACACACAACTTCCCTCCAAAATCTACATAGATTAGACATGTTTGTGCAGCTTTTGCTCTCATGAAATCAAACAGTTTATTCATACTCTTCCACATATAAAGATGCAGTGCGTTTTACTCTTAACTAAACCCAGGTCTCATTGTTCCTTTGTGTTTTTGAATAGCTATCCTTCACGCATGAAAAACAAGTTTTTAATTTTCAATCAATCTCTTGTTTGCTGGCTGACAAATAAAACTATAAAGAGGTTATTTTCAGGCTACTAAAAATAGATGCAAACATTTAACACAAAATGTGGTTTTATACAGTTTGTCTATTTATTTCAAGGTGACCCTGTTCTAGTTGCAGTAGCTCTCCTTGATAAAAAATGCTGAGAGACTCATTACTCAAAAAGGTCTCATTGCAAACCTAAACTGCATCTATTTCACTCCGGTCAGCCTTTCTTTGCTTAGTGATGCCTGAATTATACCAACTCCGGGACTTATCTGGGGTTATACAGATGGCAAATTTAAATGCTTTAGTCCCCTTAGAGAGATGGCGCGCTTGGTCATCATAATTAGCATTCCCTAATTATTTTAAGTCCTGTCCTAGGTCCTTGAATATGAATAGACTGTAGGCAGAATAAGAGATGTGTTTGCACATCATGCGCATGCGAGTTGTTTTACTCAAATTTGTTTCTTAAACAGGCCTCTGAAGTGGAACATTTTTATACTCCTGAGGTCCAGACTCCCACTGCTGTTTTCAGATTAGTTAAAATGAAAGTTTCGGTGGAAAATGAGGCTGCTGCACCTACTTTGAAGGTGAGCTGCATCATGGGCAGCACGTGGACCTGGGCTGCCTTCCAGTCAGTGGTCATATGTTGTCGGACTTGCTCTGACTCCAGGCAGCACATGGTGTTGTATTTGTCCCTGGAGAGGCACACTTTAGACCCCAGAACCTCTGCCAGGGCTGTGAATGAAGCAAAGGAGGGTCTGTGTGAGAAGCAGGAATGCGGGCAATTCAGGCAGTTGGTAGTTGCAGTTAAGAGCCTCCTGCTGTTACCCCCTCTAACAATTTTTATATCAGGATTAAGTTTACTTGCTCCAAGCCCAGTAATTTACTTTACACCAACTTCACAGAACACAATGTACAACCTTAATTCCAAAAGAGTGGGACTGCCGTGTAATGCGTAAATAAAAAAGGAATGCATTGATTTGCAAAAAGCTTTTCAACTTGTATTTGAATACAGTACAAGGACAAGATATTTAATGTTCAATGGACCGAGAGAGTGGTAGAGTGTGTTGTGGTCCACATTTCAAAGTGTTTTCACAAATCATGGCTGTCATGTCGTGCTAAAGAGGAGAAGGACCATTCAGAGTGTTACCAGTGCTGACTTCAAAAAGCAGTATCTGTGGTGGTATGGGGGTGTGTTAGTGCCCATGGCATCATGGCTAATAGACACATCTGTGAGGGTCCCGTTAATGCTGAAAGGTACATACAGGTTTTGGAGCAACATATGCTGTCATCCGACGACGTCTTTTTCGGAGACATCCCAGCTCATTTCCACAAGACAATGCCAAAACACATTCTGCACGTGTCAAAAGCGTGGCTTCATAGTAAAACAGTGAGGGTACTAGACTGGCCTGTATGCAGTCCAGACCTGTCTCTAATTGAAAATGCGAGGTGCATTATTAAGCAAAAAACACAACAGAGATCCCAGACTGTTAAGTACCTCATATTTCAAGCAGGACGTAAAATTATCTTCACTTTCAAAACTCCAGCAATTAGTGTTCTCACTTCCTGAATGCTTACTGAGTGTCACTGAAAAAGAAAAAATGGTAATGTATCAGCGGTGAACATGTACCTGTCCCACCTTTTATGTATTCAACTGATTATAGGTGAAAAAGCTTTTGCAAATCTACACAATGTCCCAACTTTTTTTGGAATTGGGTTTTACAAACTGTAAACTGCTGAATGACCCTTTTAAGAGCAAAAAAAAAGACTGGATATATTTCATCCAATGTGTTTCAGAGCACAGGTACTCCTGTGGAATAACAGGAGAAAAAAGTGGCTGAGTACAGTCAATTGAATGAGCTGTAGTTTTTTTTTTCCCCCCACTTTTCCAATTTCATGCAGAGATTATCAAAGCAAAGGTGATTACAGAATGAAGCATGTTGTCTGATTGCTTCACTGCACCAAAGTGAAACAGACTATTATTCATGCGTCACCACCATGCACCCGTTTGCCTCCACATGACGACAACACAGATTGAGCGGTTCTCTTCTTAAAACAGACTAATCCACCATTCTCCACACCGCTCCCACTTCAATTCAACACGTAATCTCACATGACCTTTCAAGGAGAGGAAAGGTCAGGCAGTGATAGAAGGCTACAAAAAAAAAATACAAAAAAAACATACTCACCTTAGCAGTAGGTTTAGAAACACATTTAGTTTGTGTTGGTGGCAATACCTCGTGGCAGTATCACAATTTTCAGAATTAGATCAATCAATCACCATGTCTTTTGCGGCAATATCATTAGCCATCAAAAAACATTTAATCTATCAAACTGACAGCCAACAGGAACAGGTTGGTTAAGAAACAATGAAGAAGTTTGCCTTTTATTCCCACTACTTTGGTTTGTCGTAAGTAAAAGGATGTTCAGGACATTTGACATTATTAGTATTTCTATGTGCTTAGGTCATCTTTGGGGACATTAGATTACTTTCATTTCCTGGAGACTTACCCTCACCTGGCATGGGAATCTAAGAACCACAACAGTTGAGAACCGGTTCCAAATTGACTGATACATCAGAATCGTTTCTTTTATTAATGTTATGTCCAATGCATAACTTAATTTCACAAAGAAAGATGACAGCAGTGCTAGCTGTACTGAAAAGAAAGCCTTCAGTGCCGTTCATTGTTCTTCTTTCAATGAAGAAATAGTTTCCAGTTCTGACGTAATTGATGCTATCACAGTATCTACGCTAACCTCTTTAGGAGACACCATTGTTTGTGACAAGTTGCTTCCATGGACGCTTCTCGCTGTCGTCACACCTAAAACAGCGCCCACAGCTGCCTGTAGTCCCTCCTAAGACACTGATTGCCTGCACCACTTTTGTTGCAGACATAAACGCATAATTTGAAGTCAGACAAGATGGATTCTCACATGATTTTGCAAATCCAGCTGCCTTGCAAGATAAGAAAATACCAGCAATATGTGATGTTAAATCTTATACAACATGGGTTTAAATTCCAGGAATGCCATATATCTGACACTCTATGCATGAGTGCCATGGGTAAATATCCTGATTATAATATTAGTGCCACACCCGCCTTGTCAGATTTTAACTTTGGCTGAGTACAGACCAAACTGAATCACTCTATGGAATACATTGTTGTAAATCATGCCAGGTTTGCCTTGTCATGACAAAATTTATGTCACATGGACTCTCACAGCCAGGCAGATGAGGAAAGTTTCATCTTGACTCAACACTCACCCAGAAAGACCTTCTCTTTCCCCACAGAATAGGATCCACACACCACAAGTGTACGTGGGTTGAGCGTCACCAACTCAAAGGCAGTGCTGGCTGCAAAATTGATGACCGCTTGCTGTCGGGGAAAAGTGTACTCAGGGCTGCAGTAGCTAGAAAGATAAGAGAGCTTACATTAAAAATCTGGACACACTTTAGCCAATATTGATCCACAGTGGCCGAGTACAGCCTTATTTATAGTAACAGTAAAAGGTCACAGAGAGTCTGTGAGTACTAACGTGGTGTCCAGGTACAGCGTCTGCACCCTGCAGCTGAGTAACTCGGGGTAGGTCTCCATTGATGGATCAGCTCTGAAGTCTCCAGTGTGGAGGACCGTCTGTCCATCGGGCAGGAAGAACAGCAGCATGGCAGCTCCTGGACAACTGAAAGAACAGAAAGAGACAGGAGGTGAAGGTGGATATATGACGGAAGCACTCACCATGTGATTAATCACAAGCTTTGACTGTCACGGGAAGTGAGGTCAATAATGTAGGTATACATACTAATTTTGATTATAGAGTAGTGACTAAAAAATATCAACATCATTTTACAGTAAGTGTATGATATATTTAGAATATTTTCACCTCCTCAACTTGTCGGACAGCATTTTATGACTGAAAACTGCCATTCTATAATCCAAATATCATTGGCAAAAATCAGCTTAAAATGCCTGTTTAAACTTTTAAAACTTAAAAAACAACAACATGTGTTTGGTGATCGCTGATATCAGTATCAGGTGGTCAACTCACTGGTTGGCGTCCAGGAGGATGACCCTGACTCCCTCCACAGTGACCTGGGTGTTCATGGGAAGGATGTGGACGTACTGCTCTGCCACCTTCAGTTTGCTCTTCACCAGGTTCCCTGTAATCTGATCACAAGAAGCGGCTGTCAGGCAAACATATACAATGAAACATGTCTACAGTGAGAACAATACATTAACCATATTTAAAAATAAGTTAGAAAAACACAAGTAGGTCTGGCTCTCTGCTAAAGGTCTGCACTAAAAGATCATGTTTTAAATAATCATCAGCTCTCTGGGTAATCACCCACAATACCCTTGAAATCTTATCTAATGTTCTCAGTGATTCTGATCAAACTTTTCTGGGCTATGACCCACCTAGCATTGAAGTTGAATTGCAGTGACCTACCAAATAAACAAAACCCCAACGGATTCCTAATCAGTCCTTGTGAGTCTGTTTTTAGTTGTATACCTAAGGGAACGCTCACTCCACTGTGATAAATCATGACCCATTTGACAGGAGAACTTACTGTAAAATAGTATTATGCCTCTTTCACCCATATACTTAAATCTAGACACTATCTATAGGGCTATTATGAATAGCTTCAGCTATGTGTTCTTAACTATCCCAGTAATATAAATAGAAAATGTCATGACTTAATACATAGTATACAAGTCTAACTTGAGTCAGAATTAAAAACATATAATTGATTGGCTATATACCTCAATTCATCTGGTTTATTGCTGAATTAATAGTTCTTGGTTGCAATATTTTCAAAGTGGAAAAAAACAAGTGAGACCAAACTAAACTTTTGAAATAGGGAAAAAAAAGCCCAAAAAGCTAGTCTCGTGCAAATCAAGTAATAAAATAATAATCTATTAATTTGACTCACATGGTGTAGCTTAACACCATGGCTAACAGGTGCACAATCAAACCAGTATGACCACCAAATCAGACACTTGTGCTATGTTCACACTGCAAGCCTTGCTGCTTATTTATTGCTCATTGTCAGATTCCAGTGTGAACTCAGGGTCACGGTCTTGAACAATAACACAGACACAGACAAACACACAAAAAACTCATCACTCATAATAATGGCAGTATTCCGACTTGCTGAAAGAATGACGTCACACTGTTGCACACAGCAACAACAAGTGTGGATTAAAGCAATAGTAATTTTGCAACGGGCTTAATGGTCAAGGACTTGGCTCCAAAAAGGGGAGTGATGTACTGTGGAAGTGTTTGGTTACAAAAGATCAGATGTACGATAAACCACTGTAGTATCTGAGAAGCGCAAGAAGCCTATATCAACAAAAGGGGGCAATAAAACAAACTATTTTCACCACCTCAGACAGAAGCACCCAGTTGACTACAGATAAAGCCAAAAATCCAGAGAGGAGAGCTTCACAGATAGTGTGAGTTCCAAACCCCAAATATTTTTGGATTTTCACATCACCAAGAGTATCATTATCACAGAAATACCCTGAAATACCAGGATATAATTTTAGGGCCATATCTCCCAACTTTAGCTGCAAAACACTTCAGGAAATGACACAAAAGTTGCATGAATACTGATATAAGTGTTCACACTGAGGTCACAGTGAAAAAACAAACAATAAAATAAAGCAGACCTGTATTGGATTTAGGATCACATATGAAAGTGCCCCAAATCAGAATATAAAAGATTGCCTGCAGTACGATGTAGCCTGAGCGACCACATGAAATCCATAGCATGTGCACCAACTAAAGGAATGGTTTTCAAAGTTTGACAAAGCTTGGGAAAAGCCTTCGTTTACTTGCTTAGTTTGGGTCATTTCCTGGTTGTCTATGAGACCACGATTATGTTATTTGATCTCACAGACACTCAGTAATTGAGTTAAGATAACCTAATATTGCTGTTTTACAAAACTCCAGACAACACAAAATACATTTAAAAAAAAGCTCTGTCCAACAGCATTTATTAGTTTCTGGTGAAGTAGGAAAAACAGAAAGGTTCCCCAATATTGTAACTCTAAACTGTCTCTTTTACCAAACCACACATATTTCAGCTACTCTATGATCTCCTTTTGATGACTAATGCCAGATTTTGTTCACTTCCATTCAATGAGCCTTCAATGAAACTGTCTGGAACCCTCCTGTGGAGACCTACTTCCCACTTTGAACATCTCTGAACTGAAGGCACGGAATAATACTACAAGCAATTCACATTTTACATTAGCAACAACTTGACTTACTCTGTTACAGTAGATTGGTAATGTGGAATTCTTGGTCAACCCTCCGTAGTGGTCTGAGTGGAAATGTGTGAGGAAGTAGGCGGTGATGCCTTCAATCTCTCCGTACCGAAAAGCATCTATGGTAAACTTTGTGCCTGAGCAAAATTATATCAATGTTATAGATTACGAAACACAAAATATTTCAAATTTATGCAGCAATATTATGATATATGATGACTCACTAACCTGGAATCTTCTTGTAGAAAGGACAACGTGGGAACTCTACTTCTCCATCTGCGTTCACTCTGTTCCACCTACTTCTTCTCCATCCTCTCCTTCCTTTTCCTGCTTCACCCTGAGCATTCACTTCATTATCATTATCCACCGTGGCCTGTGAGGTATCTGCAGCTGTGTCAGCCTTACTCTTTCTCTGCCTCTCTCCTCTTGGTCGTCTCCGTCCTGAGTTTTCACCAGGTGTTGGAACAGAGGTGGCGTTGAGTTCAGTTGAGCTGCTCTCAGCCTCTTTCTTCCCCTGCTGGAGAGGTTTGAGGCCAAAAAACACCCCAATATCCGTCTGCTTCAGACAGGAGGCCTGACCTGCCTTGCTCTGGCCCTTCTGAGGCGGCATGGTTTGAGATGTTTGGACAGTGGAGGTTTGTGATGGCACTTGAGGAGAAGCTGTGTGAGGCTGAATACTGCTGTCATACAAGTTTTTTAAATCTGAGCTTCGAAGAGTTTCTCTCAGACGCTCTAAAACAACACTTTGTGGAGACTGAATGCAGTTAGATCTGCCGGGAGCTTCTTCTTTTCCACCTGTGGAACCAGCAACTGTCGAGGCAGCTTGCTGATTGGTGGGTGGTACTGAGGTAAGTGACTCCAGCTGGGCATTAGAGGAGGCATTCTCTTTTACCTGCATGTTATTGGTTTCCAAATTATCTATGAATTCGGTCAGGACCTCATCTTCACTTGAGAAACCGTCACTAAACAGTAACATCGAGTCTTCAGACTCCTTTTCAGATGCATCATTATTAAAAAGGGCTTCTTTACATTCACTAATTTTCTCTTCAGTCTCTGCAGGGAACTCAGAAAGAGGAGAATAGGATATCTCTTCCTCGTCAGGGTCGGGGGAAGGTTTGGTTTTGGGTGAACCCTCACAAACTTGTGTTTTGCTCTCTGTTTTGACAGGAGTGGATGGCAGCTCTGTTTTACTTTCTTGGGAAGCACTGATAGACTTCTTAGTCGAGGATGACCAGCCTTTCTTTTTCTTGAAATCCTCCGGGCCAGGTGAACGCAGAAACAAAAGTCCATTTGTATGTTTAGATGGAGGTGTTCCAGTGTGATTATTGTGAGGGGAAGCACTACGATTGGATAAGGCAGAAAGACTGTCCTGTGAGGTCTCTAAAATAGAGTCATCCAACTCATTGTCTGCCGGTCCTGGAAGACAAGTGAGGCTGGTCTCTGCCTGCTGGGACAGACTGAGGATGGCTGCGTCGCTGTTGGCTCGACTATGGGCGAGGAGTGTGTGGTTGAATTTCTTATAATGGTTTGGAATGGTGGAGGAGCACAGGAGGCCATCTGGACACTCTGTGAAGAAATTTGGCTTATCAGAGCATGGCACAAAATCATAATGAATTCAAATTCAAAAGCAGCTAAATAAAAAAAATCTATGAAAGCGGTTTGACAATACAGATTTTAAAATGCTTTGAGGAGCCTTTTTTTAATGAGCACTATGCTGATTTTGCACATCAGTTTACTCATCGCAAAAAGTATTATTCTGCCAATTGTAAATGAAGTCTGCTGTCTGCTCTCAAGGGAGCGTTCCAAAAATAATAACACTGATTATGTTGTCAAGGGATTCTTAATCAGGGCTTGAGGCTTCAAATTTTGAACAAAAAGCGTGTCTTACAAACTGGGGGTGTGGACTTTGAATGGCATGGGCATTTACCAGTCAGGGAGGGTCGGATGCCACGAGGAAATTACCGTAATTACCAGTTCCTGACTTGTAAATAACGTCCAAGTTGTAATCATGACTGGAAAACTCAGATTTATCAGAAAGCGCCAATGAATCCAACTAGAGGGTTGATAAGTGTCCAAAAGATAAACAATGTGGATGCTTCACTTCAGCCAGTGCCCACTGTTCAATTACCTTTAATCAAACCCAAGTTTAGTGAATATATGGCTATACTGTCAATTTGTACATTTTTTCTTGAGTTTTCAGATTACATGAATGCTTGCAAGTGGTTAACTGCACAAGTTCTGCCGCTATGGCGTCTCCCACATTACAACAGTAACAGATGATGTAATTTGATGACATCTGAGGTGTTGTGTGATCAGGGGAGCTGTTTGGTTCATAGTTGAACAACCATAGTTGCAGATGAAATCTATCTGACATGATTCTGGCACAAATCATGTTCATAGAGATGAAACGATAATCAGTTTCATGATAAGCCGTGATAATAGCATTTCAAATTTTAATTATTATGACAACCATGTTTGATTTCGCCGCTTTGCAAAGCTCACAGTAAAATACTGTCAAGCATTAACCAAAGTTAACAAAAGTCTCCCTGACACAGGCGCAGCAGCAACGTGGGTTTGTTTTGCATTACAAAACAACGGGGTGGATTTGTGATTAATCAGGGTCATTCCCATCCTATATGACATGAATGCAATGATGAAGGATGCTATCAAGTTGCATCATGGGAAATACAGAATCACTGAAACCTTCCTGGAGACTAAGGTCATGATATCTTAAGACTCTAGTTCATTCCTTTTTTATTTTTTGAAAAACATCTTCCAATATTTTTTCAACATTTTTCAATATTGTTTTTAGAATATTATTTTATACCTATACACGTGGACACCACACTGCTTTATACACTTTAATTCTTATATTTTATTGATGCATATTGCTTATTTGCACAGATTACTTAGTTATTATCTTCTTACATATCTCTGTGTATAAAAAAACAGGTCAACAAACAGACCAACATATAGATAATTTGATGTTGTGGATGCTGTATGTTACGTCTCTCTCAAACTCAGGGGGGACTTACATTTATTTGATCAGTCATCTTTAAATGAAGTATATGAGGAAGCATGGATGTCTGTACCTTTGCATGTGTCCCTGGGGGTGTCAATGCATTCAGCAACATGCCATCTTTGAGTTTGGACCACCAAAATGGAAAAGGGCATCTGACACATGGGGCAAAAGTCTCCAGAGGGGGGTGGTCCATCAGCACCATTGTCTGTTTGCACTGTGTCATCAGCAGGAGATGACTTTGAAGGCTGACTGTGTGCCTCTAAACTGCTCTGTCCGTCAATGTTGACAACGGCACCAACGTTACTACAGCCCCCACTTTCAGCTGTCTTGACTTTCCTGTTAGGTGACTTCACTGAGAAAGAAGTGTCTCTCTTGGTGTTTTTTCTGGAAGTACATCTTCTTTTAGTCACAGGTGCAGCTGCAGACTGGTCGTGCTTCTTTTTCTTCTCAAGAGGTTTATAATCCCAAATGTCATTTTCAGAGTCGTCCTTCTGTGACATCTGGAGCAAAGAAAAGCGCAGAGTCAACGTCTCTTACGTTACCCAACGACCTCCTATAAACCCTCGTTATAACACAAGCATTGACGGGTGATAACATCCCGCGGTTGCCGAAAATAATAAACGGCACAGTTGATTAACGACTACCGCGAAAATAATTTCTCATAATTAATGATTACGATATCGAGCTTGCATGTTTTTTTTCTGTAGCTTAACAGCATTGCTGAGTGTTGTGTAAAGACATGTTAGCGCTTACCGCCACAGTACAACAATGAATGTCGGTTAGTAAAGATACGTAAAGATATAGAGCAGCACATTCCACAATTTTCTCGAAACTAAATTATTTAATAGTTCAATAGAAAAGTTAGAAAAATTGCAAATACTTTTAATAACAATTGATTCTGTTGGGGTTAATCGGAAATTTATAGGAATTCCCTTCTGGTGAATAATATCATTTTATTGTTTTGTCGAATCGTTATTATTATTCGTTCTTTTGGATTTACCTAGCAAGCTGGTTGATGGCCTTAGAAGAGAACCCTAGATGTGCAAAACTCTCGCGAGAATTTTACTCGATGTTTCATCATTGCGCACTCTGTCTAAACTAATTATGTCTTATGATTTTAAATTTGCTTTAGTAATGATATGGTTAGATTTAGAGACAAAAAACAATTGGTTTGGGTTGAGTAAACACCATGGTTTGGGTTAAAATATCACTCTCGCGAGATCTTTCGCGGGTCTGGTGTTCCCATCTAGACACTACCCTATTTGATGTTGTAAACATGGCGTCTCAGTGCAGCCTCTCCACCTTATTTCCTATCCAGAGTCAGCTGGATTGCGACTTAGATGAAGCTACGACACAACAAGAGAAAGAAAATCTTGTCTACCAGTATTTGAAAAAACTAGACGAGAGGGACGATCTGAAGATACCGGATTTCCAGACAGGTTAGATCATGTTAAAGCTCTTGTCCCTCTCCATAGCAGTTATTCTACAGTTTGACTTGAGTTTGCTAACACTGCATGTCTTCACAGGACTGGGCATGTTCACAGAGTATGAATACTGACAGCTCGGGATTCCTCTCTTTTCCTTCTCCCTTTTAAATACTTTTTAAATTACTCATTAGTGCTAATTACTTGCATCATCTACCTATTAGGCACAAATGTTTTTGTAAATTAGCTAGCCATCTTATGTAGTACCAAAGCAGTTGGTGATACAGTTAGATAAGTAACAACAAAGCTACTTTGTGTAAGTTCAACTTGTTGAAATTGTAATGCATCCTCTTGCTGCAACAGTGCATCAGCTGGTTTCAGTGACCAAGTTTTTCTATGACAGCAATGAATATGGCACAATCAGGAAGCCACCAGGCAGGTCGTTGTCAACGTGCATCTCTGTAGAACCTTCATGCTACTTCCAGTATGTGGTGTTAAATGCTTAAATTGTGTTAAAATGTAACGTTTAATACACAAATATGTGTATGCTGTGGATATAACCTTTTCTTGAATATAGCATTTTCATATCCAGGATTATTGGACACACCCTGGTGGTTTGTCAGTCATCTTGGAATTTGTGGGGGGTTTTTTTCTTTTAGAGCCTTTTAGTGGAAAAAATCACTGATTATCGATATGGTGGCTGACATACTGAATTTTAGCACTGGAATGAAAAAAGTAATTTTCTATGTGGATTGTGCACTGATATGACCATGGAAAGGTACTCAGAGGGCTTCTTTGTTAAGTAAATAAGTTTATTAAATGTATTAAGTTAAATATTTAAGTAAATATTCTTCCATTCATTCTAGAAATGAACACAGAGAAAATTAAGAATCAATAAAAGTAAATTAAGTAGCTAACTAAACATCAGTGCTGTTCAGTATCAATCAAATGCAGAAGGAGCTCCTCTTGTTCTCATAAATGTTTCCCATTGTGCTAAATAAAAATCACCCCAAGCATAATGTTCTGCATTATTTGTTCTGTAAAAAATTATATCAGAAAACATACACTCTGATACTACCATATTACCTGACCGATATAACAGTTGTGCTCTATTTTTTGTTTGTTGTTCTTTTAACAACAGCATAAGAATAACAACAACAACAACTGTCTTTTTAGCTGCTGTAGCTGCACCAAAAATAATAAATGGTGGTGTCCCATGGTTGAAAAATAAAAATGGTGGTCAGTGTAGTTGCCAAATAAAGCATAGTAAAAAAAAAATACTGCTGGTGTCAACACTGCTGTTAGGTTGTCTGTTGAGGCACACAGCATGTTGGCAATATTTCATCATACCAGTAGATGGGGATCTACAGTAGAACATCAAACAACAGAATAAACAGGGTATTAACAAACACTCATAGCAATTTTTTAACTGCACAACAGACACAAGTTTGAAATGTTTGTCTCTGTATAATTTGCTGATTTAGGGTATTATAGGGTGTTGGGTGACAGGGAGGCACAAGAGTAAAAAAGTGTTGCTTACTTTGATTATAGAAATAGTGTTGAATCCTCCAGAGCAGCAATAGTGGCTCATACACTTAGGGCTGTTAATGTATTTTTCTTTTTGTCACGACAAGTGTGCACTTGACCCATTTATTTCAGGATTTTCCTTCCTTGTCGAGATTACTTCCCTTTGTATAGTCAAAGATTGATTTAAGATATAGGCCTACAATATATTTATTCTCCTTTGTGCTATAATCTCTTATTCACACAGACATTAAAAGAATACCAGCTTAGTTTGAGACCACACAAATAAGGAAGGGTAGTAAATAGGGTAGCTATTTACATAGTAAAGTAAATCAGTTGCACATGGTATATGGAGTATTTTGGGTAACTGATAAGACCTGTGATCAGGGACATTGAAATTGAGAGAGGCATATCTTCTTCCTCCTACTTGGTCTTTTTTTTTTTTTTTATTCGGCCTTTATTTAACCAGGTCAAGTGCTTCTGAGACTAAGACTCTTCAAACAGGCAGTGGAATATTTAGAGTATTTCAGCATTTCACGCTAGATTTTGGTGCTAAGTATGCCGTAAAATATTACAGTAAATGTATTAGTGCATATGAGTTAAGTGTGACAAACAATCTAGGGTGCATGTGAGTTTAAGTGTGTAAAAAAAACAACAACTTATTCCTCAGACCTGATCTAGATCTGTAGAAATTAATTTATGGCATTTACACTTTTGAAGCTGTGAGCACTTCCACATTACTGCTTTGATCCATCAGCTTTTTCCCCCTAATAACATAAATGCAATATCAGACCTGACAGATATACCCACACAGTGATGGGCACTGCAAAGCACTTGACTACACTGTGACTAAACATAATTAATAAGATGACAGCATCATTTTCCACTCTGTGATTTGCTCCAGGCTTGGAATGGCTGAACACGGAGGGGCCTCTGTCTTTGAGCAAGGAGCTGGCTGGAAAAGTGGTGCTGCTGGACTTCTTTACTTACTGCTGCATAAACTGCATGCACATCCTGCCAGACCTGCACCAGCTAGAGAAGAAGCACTCTGTCAAAGGTATGGACTTGCACTGCTAATTGTAATTACTATATTAAACATATATGATGTGGGGAAATAGGTCAGTCTCCCCAAAGTGTGCCCTCCCCTCCAGGTAGACCTCTAATCACGCACTCAGTATTAAAATTAAGCAGAAGCAAAGCTCATAATGAATGATGTGTGGATGAATTAGCGTGGTAAATTATGATAATTATGAGAGATGATTTGATATTCATGTGAAGTCTGATGTTGCACCTTGGAAAATACAGCCAGTCAGTATGGTCTAAGCTTATTTTTTTAAAGCAATTTTACCAGCTCTATAAAAATCCATTAAGGTAAAAAATTAAATTGTCAAGTGTGCCTCTAATCCTCCTTATCAAGCACACCCTGCCTGTCAGTGGATTGGCTCGTATCTATGACATGTATTGGCAGATTGAAATTGCAAAGATAAGGCTGATGTTATTCTTTTTTTTTTATTCTCAAGAAATCCAATAAAAAGACGAAAACCAACAACACTGTTAACCAGAAAGGACATACAGTAGTTTCACTTTTTAAAAAGGTTCGGTAACTTCATAAAATAGTTGGGCACTAATAATAACTAACAATAATAATAATTTTTTCCCAAGAATTGTTTCTGTCACTTTGGTTGGTTCTTATCACGCTGATGTTTGTTCAAGTGCTCATTTTTCTAATAAGTTTGGCTTTAGCCCTAATTATATATTTGATGCTGCCATGATTGACGGCTGAGCCCTGCTCAAGATTGAGCCGGCCGAGTGTAGGACGGGACCTCAATACCACAGCTCAAGCCTTAATCACTACTGCGCGGGTTCTAAATGGGATATTTTGGCCTAATTTTTGTACAGTGGGAGGAAGTGGAGGCACGTTATCCATCTTTATGCAGTCAGTGTACGACACCAAGACAGTGTATGTGGGATTGACTCAAAGTAGTGTTCATCATAATGCAGAAACATGTCAATTAGTGCAAAAAAATGTGTCTTATTAATGTGTTTTCAAAAGGGGATTTTGCACATTAAAGTGTGTTTACAGGTCTTAGAGAGTACAACTGCATATGTGGAAAAAAGTTCAAACATTTTGTGGCTCCAGAGGGAGTCGCCGGAAAATCTTCTAAATTGCCTCAAGTGATATCACTTTGATCAGTTGGTTTGGTATTTCATCGGATTTGTTGACTATAAGAGAAATAAAGAAATATAAAGAGAAAGAATATCCTCAGCCATATTCGTTAAGGTAAAACCGCTTTCACAACTTGACGTAGAGCTTGCCCAGTGTCTATAAACAAAGAAATGATTGGTTCCTGTCCAGTGCTTGTTAAATCATTTCCATAGTGGGCCAATTTAAAAAGTATCTACCTGTGGCGAGACACCATTAATTTGCTCCACATGTTGAATGGGTTGAAGGCAAAATTAGGAGGGTAAGACAAAATGTGTAAATGAGTTTCAGTTAATTCACATTATTAAAGATTAAGTACTTCAAAAAGCAGCATTGGCCTGCTGGTCTGCATTTTTAATGTATACATTAAAGGCAGATTACAGGTCGGGTGGGGTGGGGAGGCAGCAGCCTGACAGGCTTTACTGAGGGAACACAGTTCCAGTGGTACCTCATTATGTGCCATCATGCTACGTCACAGGAACATGTGTAAGTTCACTGGGGCAGAGAAGCTGTAGTGCATCAACATGACTTCTCTCCTCTTCTTTTCTAAGTGCGTGAGGGCCCTTATCTCAGCCGTGAAGAGGCAGCAACTAAAAATATTTCCATGCTGCATTGTCAGTGAGTATGGGGCCCATAATTGTACCCTGCTGTAGTTCACTGTATGACTCTTTTTATAGCCACTCTGTGTTAAGCATAATCACATCCGACTGACTCTGGCATCCTGCTGACCCTTGACGAGATCATCTGAGGAAGTTGTGCAGCTTGAAATTCAGTTGCGGGCCCAACGGGATACAGAACACACACACACACCACCGCAGTGCAGTGCCACCGTTCATTATCGCACTTGCCTTATCTTTGGCACTGCTATGGGTACATTCTGTTTGCTGCTCTGGTCAGTGAGGTGTGGGAGCCACCCAGTCCAGTCACTCCCACAGTCCAACCCCCACCCACCCACCCATCGTCACTGCAATCTGTGCTGGTACTGTACTGCTTGGCAGAGGCCAAGGGTGACGAAATCCTCTGCAGATAGTGTCAGTTTGAAGGTTTGGAATTGTGTGTTTTTACTTCTGTTGAGGGCAGCTCAGTGATGTGAGGTAATGTAGAAGAAATGTCCAGCTGGGGCCAAATGTGGAGGATTAAGAGCTATGAAATCTAAATTAAAATATAAAAACTTTGCCTGTCTTGTGTGACAAACTAACTAACTTAGTCAATGCATGCATCTTAATTATATACATCGTATTATAAAGTAAACTAAATCAGATTAGCCCAATTTTAATTCTCCTTTGCCTTTGCCTCAGTTCCCTGGATTTGCATATTATTACATGATTATTTAGGATTTTATTTAGGATTATGTGTAATATGGTATACATAATCTTGTATCTTTGAAAAGTTACATGAATATGAATCCATAATGTACGCATTGATAGATTACAAGTCTGTCCTTCTGGTAGGTCTGGCCATTAACAAAAAACAAACAAAAAAAACAACAACTCTGCTCATAAATCTAATCAATGTGCAATGCATGACAGATTATACTACCGAAATCTTAAAAATAAATAGTCTCCATTCATTTAAAACAGTCTGGCAATCAAACAATATCATAAATCTTTTGACAACTGCCATGACAATAATGAAAAGTAGTGCATTTGTTTTAATTTAGACACATGGATGTTAGCAGGTTAAATAATCTAACTTTAACATTTTAAGATATAGATTATAAAAAGCCTATTCATATATCAGTGATCATGTTTGAGTCCATGTGAATGAAGTAAATTCAGGATGACAGAGCTCCGCTCTGGCTCTTGTTTATATACAGTATTTTTTGTTTTGTTTTTTAATGAAAGAATCACATGAGTGCAAAAGCTTTAAAAAGTTTAAATAGAGAGTTCCACTCTGACTGGGAAACAGGAAGGAAAGGCCACTTCAGTACATATTTTATTTCAACTAGAGTCTGTTCAAAAGAGCATCGCAAACATGTGTTTTCCACAGTTTCAGGCCATTTGGTTACATAATGTTTTAACATCAGTTGGTCCTCTCACAAATTGCAACCAACTGCTCACATTGTCTGTAAGCAATATAATAAGCAAAGTGTTGGTAGTCTTTGATGACTACTGAGAAATAACTGAGATGAATCTTTAGAGCCACGAGGTGTGAAAACATTTCCAGGAAGCTAGCTGAGACCTACCTGATATTGACCTCGAGGCTGGAACAAGTTATTTAAAATTCAAACTCGTCAACTTTATTGTTTCTTCTAAATATGCGCTCATTCTGAATTTGATGCCTGCAACACATTTCAAAAAAGTTGGGACAGAAGCAGCAAAAGTGAAATATGTGGAGTTTGGAAAAGGGCAATAGTATTATGATTGGGTTTTGGGGGGGC
>JAJHUR010002415.1:0-36749 GCA_027495735.1 Lutjanus campechanus | reverse complement strand
GATTTACTGGCAAAATATGGCCGAAATTGAATCTAACATGCATCCATGTTTTTTATTAGTGTATAAAATAGGAATAGGTGTTTTTTATTACCTTATTACCTTTATTACCATAGAATGAAGGCCGGGGTCCTCTTCCATGCAATTCGCGATGTTGCACTGCCTTGTTTTTACAGTAGCGCCCAGGACGCACAAACCAAACATTGCCACTAAATCCTGCACACTGGTCCTTTAAGCATCAGCATCAACATTTTATCAGCTTTGAAAACACATTAAACACATTAAACACATGATCCTCTGATCACACTTCAGACTAGACTTTCTGAAGTATATTATTCACTTAAATAATTTTACAACTTGTTTGCTAAAATTGTATGAACATCTAAAAGTAGAAGTATTTAATCTAAAAGTAGTATTTATAGCACTTTGCTTACTGCCAGCACTGTACACCCCTCCACACACACACACACACACACACACACACACACACACACTCTACACTCTCTATCTCCATGGTGGTCTTGCCCTGACCTGAAGCCTCCTTTTCTGCTCTAGTCAACACACACACACACTCGGATCACGACCTCTGAAATGCTCTACAGTTTTGCGTCCTTCCCTGACCCATTCGTTCTTGCTAAGGAAAACACTGATTTATGAATTGCAATATTTATCATAAAACTAAGCCCTCACATGCTTGCAGCAACATGATTCATCCCTGGGCTGTGCTGGGACTGCACCACAGAGGCATGCCAATATGTCTGGGAAACCAGAAGGTGAAGACTTTGGGATGGAGAGGAGAACACGATCCAAGAAACGAAGGGGAGCAAAAGTTCACTGTGTGCATTTTTATTTGATTACAGTGGAAAAAGTGGAAGAAAAAAGATAATACAATCGAGAAAGACTAATGTCTCTATTGCCCATGGGGGGCAGGCTATGAGCTCTGGACAGTTTTGTGGTAACACTCAATTTATTTCCAACTTTGCTGTTTTTTTCACGTGTATTAAGGCAAGGGCACAGTAACAGTGATGTGTTGAACACATCTTGTTAAGGCCGAGGGGAGGGGTGTTCTGCTGGCCGGCAGCAGTTCATGGCGAGGGGAGGGGGGAATTCAATACCCCCTCGATGGAGAATGCTCTTAAAGTAACACATGTACAAAAATGGAGTTTAGATGCGTTCGCCACATTCTTCCCTGACACTATCAATTTGAAACAGATAAACATTTAGCTGCTCGGGGACCAACTGCGACGTGGTGAGGCTGACTCCAGCCCATAAGTGAAGTGTGTGTTTGGCACAGGCCGCTGTCAGAAGACGTGAACGCTGGTGACTTAGTGCTGTGTGCATCAGGAATGTCTTGTGGTTCCCAGTTCACTGCCACCACACTTAGTTGGCTCCCACTGCAGATATAATGGGTGAGAGATTTTTCCGTTGGATGTGGATGAAGAAACGGAAGGAGGAGAGAAGAAGAAGGGGGCAGCGAGGGAGTGAGAGATAAGGAAAGAGCCAGTCGATGTTCAGCATGAATAAAACCAGAAGGGGTGGGAGGAAGCAGTCAGAGGAATGCAAAAAAGGGGGGATGCATAGATTTTGGAAATTAAAATAAAAAGTTAGTGGGTGAGGGAGAGAGTGAAATGGAGGAGTGTGAGAGTCTGAGGCGGTGTGGGCGAGGAGGGAGTAGGAGAGCGAGAGTGGCTGGCGTTTATGGATTGCAGATGTGGCGCTATGGGGTTTTGGCAGGGGCCATGCGCGCCTGAATCCTGCACCGGCTGGGTGGCACCGGGGTGAGAGGGAGGTCACCACACCGCAGCACACAGCCCATAAAACACTGAGAGTAGTGGGGGAGAGCAGAGAGAGAGAATAGGCCTCAAATACACACTAACCCAGGAGGGCAGGGCAGCGGGGGGTGAGCGGATCACACTTTGGGTTCGAGCACGCACAGTAATACCCAAACATCCTGCATATGCTGAGACTGGCTACCTATAAAGATATAGGTTAAAGGGATAGTTCGGATTATTTGATGTGGGGCTGTATGAGATTCTTATCCGGTCAGTGTGTTACCAACAGTAGATGGTGGTTGACACACCCCCAGTTTGGAGAAGCAGCAGGAGTACCAGCATGGAAGCTAAGCAATGAACGTCTGTGTACAGGGTCAGAAGCAAAAGGTATTTTAGCCACTTAAAAAGGGTTCAATCAATCAATATCAGTTTAAGTGCAAGCTGTCAGACAGCCTTTTATTTTTCTCCAAACCAACCAAACTCCATAGGAAAAATCAATAATTTTACCTCACTGAACATGGGAGTTGCTAGTCTACCACTGCCTGATCTGTTAGTTTGTTTCTGTTATTGAGTGACTTCAGTGTTTTCAAAGGATAGCTCAAATTCATCAAAGTACGAGAGTAAAGTACAATAACAGTGACAGACCAGCAACTCCCGTGTTCTGTGAGGTAAAATGACTGATTTTCACAGAACACAAGCGGCTGTTCTACCGCTACCTCAGTTTGTTAGTTTATGTGTGTTATTATGTTTTAAAAGGATAGCTTGGTTTCACCAAAGTCACACAATATCACAAACAAACAGACTGAGGCAGCAGTAGATCAACAACTCAACTGTGTTCTGCGAGGTAAATTAACTAATTTCACCTATGGAGTCTGGTTGGTTTGGAGAAAATTATATTTGGCTTATATAATGGCTGTTTCCTGTCATAAAAGGCCCTCTCACAACAAAGTAAACTGGTGGAAGTCTTTTAATTAGAGCGTACATATAAACTGATATTGATTTTTTTAGGTGGACCCTTTTTAAGTTGCCAGTAACACAAAGTTTATGGAGGAATATAGTTGCAATGTAACTTTTTTGGCATGTGGTGTTGTAGCAACCACACCAAGTGAAATTCCAGAGTGTCATCACCAGCGTGTTATTTTAAATGTTGCTGGTATGTTGTTGCAACGTTTCCAACATTTTCGGAGATGTTGTGATGTTTTAGCGAAGTACGGGAAAAGTTATGCAGAGGACATTGAACAGATGTTGCAAAAATACCATAGAATACGTTACAATGTTTCAACATCATAGCAGCAATGTAACTAATTGTATCGTTGTAACTGTAATGTTGCAGTAACCTTGATACAATGTCACCAAAGATATGTCACAATCGCATTGTTGCACAGACATAGTGTTCGTATTGTGCTGCTTAGCTGTGCTGGTGCTCCTCTCTGCTTCTCCAAACTGGGGTCGTGCCAACCACCATCTACTGTAGGTAATACACTGACAATGGATAAGTACCTCATGCAACCCTACATCAAATAATCCCAACTATCCCATAACAGTTAGCATGAAGTGGAGCGCTGATAAGCTTATCTCAGATTTAATAAGGATGAGCCCGCTGCAGACAGACGCCTCCCCCAGCCATGAAAAATCACACCATCCTCACCGTTTAAAAGGAAAATTTCCACCTCTGTACGCATTAATGCTGAATTTATTACAAGTGCTTTTGACAAGATTATAGAAGAGAAGCGAGCCAGCCACGTGGAGAGCAAAAGTGTTCATCTACTGTCTGTTCTCGTAGATTCATCCACCCACTTGCCTATAAATTCTGCCATTTCTCTTTCCATCCTCATTCTTCATCTTCCTTGAGAAGTTACAGTGGATGGTGGAATAAACTTAGCAAAGCTGGTCTTGGCAAACTTACAGATGAAAAGAACAGGAAATGCAAAAGTTTCTTTTCTTTGCTCTTCTGAGGAAATCACTGCCTTTCCCATTTGATAGGCAGAACAACTGCAGTGTTCTGATGATTCAGGATGAACCATTCACTACAGCAATCTGCAATCAGCTGCTCAGAGAACAGCGAGTGTTTGACTGTTGGCAGAACTGAGAGTGTTGTTCAACCCTCTGTGTCCAAATGCATTTGAATAGCCAACCTACTGCTTCTAAAAAAAGTAGTGCTAAATTTTTAGAAAACTGATGCGTAATCATTTATGTGTTGACAAAAAGTATTTAAGGACAAGTTTCTTACAGGCCGCTGAAGATTAAAGAGAGGAGAAGCAGCGTGAAAAATCTAAGGAGCCATGAAACATCAAAAAGCACATGGCTCTCGAAAAGAAACATGTCAGAAAATCAAAATATTTTCACAAATCTGTCAGCATACAACCAGAATATCTTTCAAAGCCACTATGATTTCCTGGTGTCTATATACACTGAGCCACCTGTTGCTGAGGGGGCTGAAAATCAGGCCATGCAGATCTGCAGTACCACCAAGTCAGACCTGCAGATCTAAGTGTGCTGAAAATGCACCACTTACCAGCAAAAAGGTCCCATGGTGGTCCAACAGATGGGGCCTGACTTCGGCTCTCTATCGCTTCTGAAGTTTTGAAACTTGTGCCACCTGCAGGCAATGAGTGTTATAACTGTTGTCAGCTGAATTCTGGGAAGAGTTCACACTGCTGTTAGTGGAGTCCTGTCCTCATTTGTCCTCTGTCCCAGGATTGTCCACCTTTGGCAAATAATGGAGGAGGATTGCGGTTCCACTCAGAGCTTCAGGCTCAGTAACACATGAAGCATCCAATGGGAATTGTAAGGTGCCTTTACGGAAATCCTCATTTGGACAAACAGCCTTTTCTTTTTGGGGGAGCAACATGTGGAATTCCTTACCCGGATCCTGACTTGGATCATTTTGAACTCAAACTGAAACAGTTTTTGAAGAGGGATCAGTCATGCAGTCATCAATAATCTGGTGCTTCTTCTTTTACGGTGCTTTATTGTGTCATAGTTTATGTCTTGTGTCTGTATTTTCTTGTTGAGCTCTGAGTTTTGTGTTTTTAATGTGTATATTTATTGTTGAGTTTGTGTTTGGTGCCGTCTCATGTGTTTGTTGAGTTTGAATATATCCTAAAGGTACATCTACAGACACGCACAGTAAAACTGGGTAAGGCTATAAACGCTGGCATGTGTGGCACTGGATTATGCTACATACTTGTCCCTATACAAATAAACATTAAATTAAAAAAAGGAAGTCAAGTCATAATTGATTTGCCTGAGAATTGGGTTTGTCATAAAAGCATTTGCATGTCTGTTGTGTATTTGTGGAATAATTAGCTTTGGACGAGTAACTATTTACACAGACTGTTACTCACATGTCTAATATCCACTGGAGGCTAATGAAGTTAATTTTATTTGAACTAGCATACGGTACAAATCTTGAAAGTAAAGTGTTTAAAATTGAAAAAAAGTTCAAGTAAAGTCATCACAGTGTTCGACCCATTCATCCACCACAACCTGTTGACCACACAGACTTTGTTGCTTTTTATATTATGTCACCTAACTTCCTAAAGCCTTTTTTTATCTAGAGCATTTCTGGCAGAAGACTTTCTGGCAGAAATCCCTGAAGGTTAACTTCTCCCAATATCTATTGGCACGTACTCATAGAGGTAGTATTTTTGCAGCCTGCTAAATGTGAATGAGTCAGGTTGTTAGTGAGTCACAAGGTGGTTCCATGCAGTGCTTTGAACAGCAAGAGCACAATTCAGTACTCTGACTGTATTTAGGTGAACAAACATATATTTTCATGCATAACAGAAATGCATTGGTATCTCAAAAATGCATTTAAGGTCCTTTAGTTCTGAGGAAAGTGAGTACCAATTTTGTTGCAACATAAAACCGAATGACTGCAGCAGTATCAAATAGTAAAACAAACTCTAACAGTCTCAAGTGTTTTAGGAAATATAATACAGTTTTACCCGTGAAAACCTTTGAGGAACATCTCATGCACTCTCCTGTTTATGTAGGTGCTGCCTGACAATACTCTCGCATTAGGTCAGCTCTGTTTTTCTCCTTCTTTTGTGATATCCTTCCTTCCCTCTCTTGTTCCCCTTTTTCTCCCCCTTAGCCTGGTCCTGACTCCCTGGTTCCTGGGGCCTGGCCAAGGCGTGTGTCCCTGGAGGAGCCAGAGAGGAGATGGAGAGAGGGGGCAGCAAGGGGGTGCAGAGACTGACTCCAAAACCACAGCTGCAGCAGCAGCCTCTCCTCCTCCTCTCCTTTCCTCTCCTCTTCTCCTCTCCTCTAATGCCTTCCCTCCTTGCCTGGCACCCTCCCCAGCTCTGCCATTAATCAGAGGGGAAGGGTATTTCAGTGCATGTGTGTTTGTGTGTGAAGGAGCGAGATGCTGACTGTGTGAGTGGCTAACTGAGTGTTTATGTGTATCTCCGTGTGTGCTGATAGAGAGCTGGATGGCTCGGCAGTGATGGTATGGAGACCAGGATCTCACAACAAAGCTGGAGAGTTCACCCAGAGAACAAAAGGGGGAGGGAGGGGAGGTTGACAGACATAAAGCCTGCTGGTGAGCAGATTGAGACTGCCAGCAGAGAGAAGGAGGATGATCTGCAGAAGTTTGTAGCATCACAGGGACAATCTGAAATCCCATCTGATTGAGATTCTTCTGCAGAGGAGGGAAGTAACGAAGTACAAATATTTGTTACTGTACTTAAAGCTGCTACAGGGTGTGGTTTATAGAGAATGTATTCTCATTGTCTGCCACCGGGTATGATTCTCCTTGAAATCAGAAAAAACGAGCCTGCGTTTACATTTTCCCAGCCTTAGTTACAGTGAGCAGTGCATTAGCCAGTTTGAAAGAAGAGAGGATTTTTATTTAGATCATTTTATTTTCAATGTTTTATTTAGTGGTTATTACAGTGGAAACACCACCACGTTTGTCCGCAAAATCAACATGTTAAAGCTTCACGTAATAACCTTAAGTAGAGTTTTCACATATCTGTACTTGAGTATTTATTTTATTTTCTCTGCATTTTAACACAAATATATGAACCCTCTGCTCCTTACATTGTCCAAACACTTGTTACCTTAATTTTAATGCATTACAGGGGAAATATTGATTATTTTCATTTGGATGTTTTAGTTGGAATACAAAAAAATAAATAAATATATATATATATATAACCTGATTACTTTTGGATTAATCAAGATTAATCATTATAATCTAATTGCACATGTTTGGGTTGATTATAGTTATACTTTTAAAAAAAAATATGATTGTGAAATCCAGATGACATGTTATTAGAAATGCATGATATTATCGGCATATCATTGGTATCTGCAGATAAAGGCTTTAAACTGAAATTTCTGATATTTCTGCCAATAAGATGACAATTCAATTAGATGCATTTAATCCGAGCATGTCTGCGATGTGGAGGTTTGTTGAACTGTCTAAACAGATGTCAGAGTTGTTGTTTGCAAAGATTGTTCAGTGTTGGTATTGTGAGGAGCCAATCACATTCCTTCAACACTACAAATTTAACTGATTCATCTTAAGAGCCGTCGTCCCAGTCATTACGATGAAGAACAAAGAGAAGAAAAAAACTGTCAGCCGTAGTTTACTTATTTTGCCCAGTGAGTGTGTCCTTTTTGAGAAGCATTGCATTTTAATTTGAAAAGCACTGTATTTTATTTTGAAAATCACTGTATTCTATTTTGAAAAACATTGTATTTTATGCCTATATCTTTCAGGGGGCCATCAAGATAAGAGTAGGCATAATAATATGCTAATTCACTACAGGAGGCACTTGATGTTCTCTGACATTAGGTGGGAAAAATATCACAGGTATCAGTATTGGCAATCAGCCAAAAATTGTTGCAAAATGTCAGCAAACTTCAACATTATGCGTGTAATTTTATTACAACCCAATGTCATTCAGAGGACTACTTTTTAGTTTTATACTCTAAGTACATTTCAGAGCTTGTACTTTTTCTTTTTTAGTTTAGTTGAATGAATACTTTTACTTGATTAAACAGTGTGCGTACTTTTGCCACCTCTGTTCTTCTGACAGGTTTGGGAGATAGGTGTTGCAGCAGCACCTGCACACAAATGTAAACTAGGCAAACAGTTCATGACCTGACACGTTAACAAATCGCATCAAGGTTCCCTTCAAGGTATACGTTGCCTCTGATTATCCAGGTGGGAATGAAAACTGAAAAAAAAAAAAAAATCCCAACCTGCTCTGCTCTCACCCCCCAACGGGCCTCCCAGAGTGCTTTTCTGCTGACATCACTGCACAGAGACCTGGCAAGCCAATCTCTCCCCGTGCTCTACCATTCCCCTCTCGCTGCTTCCTGCCCTGATGATGTCACACACCATATGGTTTTCAGCAGTATCAAGCCGGAAAAGAGATTTAGTCAGTGGAGAGGAGAGAGGAGAGAAAAGGAGGAGAAGGAGGAGGAGGGCTGGAACGGGGCGCAGGTCGGACACAGAAAACAAAAGGTTCGCTCTTCCCTCTTGTGTGTGTGCTGCAAGTGGAAGGTAGAGAGGGAGAAGAGGAGGAGGTGGAGGAGAAGGAGGGGGGAAGCGGAGGTGAGGAGGGCGAGAGGGGAACGGCTGCACTGTGTGAGGCTAATGAGGAGAGACCAGGGAGCAGAGACCATGCATCGGACAGCCATGTGCTGCACAGACGCCCAGTGCACTGGCCTGCACTAACACACAAACACATATTTGCAGAGATACACACATTTAAACAGAGTCAATAGGCAGGACTGAACTAACAACGACCACGCTGGTTAACAAGGTTGACGTGTGCTTTATTTGACCTCCTCTAATTCAGTATTAATAACATGTTTTACGAGGTAAAGAGTTATTTTGTTGTCTCATTTCATGTTACTGTGGGTATTTGAGCTGCCAAAAACTTACACAGCTACTTGTATGTGCAAGGGCTCACTGGTAGTATTAAACAGGCAGAGAAGTGTTACCAGACTCTGCAGTTCATCAGCTTTACAGAGCATTTTAGCATCTTTCAGCTCATCATTTTGGTTTTCCTGCCTAAAATTTCACTGTTTTGGTTCAGTGTTGCAGCTTTCATCAGTATTATTTTTGGAAACAGCAAGCAGCTGGTTTCAGCAAAAAAAAAAAGTTCTACAAACCAACTGCACAGTGCCAAACACAAGGCAGACAAAGCTGCAGACTAGCTCATGAAGATACAGTAAAGGTGTATAAAGCTGCTAAAAAGCCAGATATTTGCCTCATGCAACCCATTATCATGCCAACGCTTGAAATGGACCGCCATGACAGCGTCGCGTTTCGCCTCACCTAGACATGAAGAATACATGTGTTCTCATTATGTGGTCAATTGACCAATAATAAATATGCGGTTAGACTTTCAAAATGAAGCTTAGGTTCGGTTTAGGCACCAAAACTACTTGGTTAGGTTTAGGAAACCATCATGATTATGCTTATGCTTATGCTTAAAACAATAAAGCTGACTATTGGTTTCATATGAGAACCGAGCACCGGCCAGCTGTGTGAAAATCCACCCCAGCCTCCTCCATACGCAGACTTTTTTGCTCTTTACGCTATGTTCATCCTTTGCTCCTGCCATTTTTGCCCCGTTGGTACTGCATCTTCATACACATGCGTACTTTTCATGCCTAAGCGAGACAAAATGTGACACAGTATGCCCCAGTGGTTCGGTGGATCTATTACATGATACTGGGCCTCATGAGGTGATGGAGTCCAAACTGCAGCAAAAAAGAGAGGGAATATTGGACTTACATTCATCAGGTGGCTAGAAACATGACTCTAGTTTGCCATATCAACTTAAAAGGTGATAATATAACATGTCAGTGCTGTGTTTACAGCTTCTTATAGTCAAGGTTATAAGTTCATTCTTGACCTTCATTAATTCTTAATTTCCTTATTTTCCTCAAGGAAAACAGAAAGAAGGAGGGGTCATTATGTCATTATGTGCTCTTCCTGGTGCCAGACTTTGGTGCCAGTTCTATTGAAGCCTATGGGAGATGCATACAGAAGTACACTAAAACTGAACATCCCTACATTACACAAGCTTGATGAAGAGACACCTCTAAATACTGACTAATTTTTTCTCAACATTTTTTTTTATTGGTTTATTTGCTTTTGGAGTCCAAATAGCATCCAAAGATGATTAAAGTCATACTTCACTGGGTGAGTCAAATTAAAATGCTCATGATGGCAAATTAAAAAAAAAAAGTTGCCACTAAATGGATCTTGTAAGATTGTTTTGTTGGCTTCTTATAGTCTTTTCAATATGTACGGTAGCCCAAATAATAAGTCCATGGCCCTCTGGTATGAACTTTTTATTTCAATCCAGTTTCAAATATGGCACAATTTTGCATTAAACATAATCAAAATTAAATAAACTGTACAACTTCAATACACAATGCTGTGTTCCCCAAGTGTTTTCAGCTGTTGCCTTCATTCAACCTGATGTGCCTGTTGTCAGTTTAAAGGAACATGGTTCCGGCTATTTCCTGTCTTGCTGAGAGTTAGAATTGAATTGATCAACACCGCCTTCATGTCTGAGCAGCAAATATGAAGCTAGAGTCAGCAGCCGATTAGCTTAGCTTAGTATAAAGAAAAAAAGCAATGGGAAACAAAACAGCTAGCCTGGATCTGTCCAAAGCACCTCTAAAATGAACTAATTATTGAGCTTTAGAGGTGCTGGGAGAAACCAGGCTTGCAGTTTCCTCCTGCTTCCCATCTTTATGCTAATCTGGGGTTAGGGTAAGAATATCAGGATAAGCCAATCAGAGGCAGAGCAGGGTGGGTCATGCCAAGAAAAGCAGTGGGATCCATAATAACGCTTAATTACCTGTTGAATGTAGCTTCATATTTACTGTGTGGACATGAGTGGTACAGAGTTGTATAAATCTTTTCATCACAGCGTAAAAGTCAAATGTAAAACTCCTGAGACTGTACTTTTTTAAGTTTTCCATTTATTGTAATTTATATCTTTCTTGTAAAATGTAATTGGTAACAATCTCATATACCATCTTGATGAAGGCAAGAGAGCCAAAACTATTTGTGGAATAAAACATTGTATAATATGAGCAGTTTCAAAACCAGAAACTATTTTGTATTCATACATGTTTCCCTTTGTGGAAAAAAAAAAATCAAGCATTTCTGATCTGGCTGTAATCATGGCACGATAATCGTCCATCACCAGCAGATGGGCAAACTAGAATAGCGACCGAACGCACACAACAGCTCTGCTCGTTCAAATGACATGCCTTGCACGCCTGTGCTCTAAAGCTGTCGAAAAACTGCTCATTAGGATGAATTAAGAGAGGTCCTGTGTGTAAATGTTGAGCCTACCGTTCAATTTCTGGTGGTGAAGGGAATCTGGAGCTGGAGGGGGGCGTGTCTGGTATGGCGGGGCGGTCACAGCGAGCATCTGGAGATATGTGTGGCCATGTCCACTGGAAAGAAAGAAAGAAATTGATGAGACTGAAAGAAAAAAAGGGAGAGCAAAAGGTCTTGTGTGAGCAGTTGAGAAAAGTGTGGGACATCACACTCAGATGGTCTGCTTTGAGGTGTTAGGATTACTTTTAGACTGTCCTGTCTAGTGTCCGGTGTTGCTCTGTCCAATAATAAGGTGATTGTAATATTCTGCTCTGAGAAGCTAAATTGAAACGAGGTGGTTTGGGCCTCAGAGACACGGTGACCCTGCAACATATCTGTTCACAGATGTCTGAAAAAGTTGGCCACACACTCTTAGAAATAAGGGTTCTTCCTGAGTTCTACCCAGAACCATTTGCTTTTGAAAAACCCTTCTTTGAAAGTAAGAGTTTGCTCTGTTGTTTTTTTTTTTTTACATTTGAAAACTGGCCACCATTCACCTCCACTGTTTGGGAGATTCTGTAACACTGTTTTCCTGTGAAACTCCAGCAGTGTTTTGTGGACTAAAAAACTAAACCTGACCTTCCTTTTATGAACACTTCATCCAAACAACCCTTTTCGGAGGAAAGAGTTCTTCAAGGATTGTTGAAATCCTTGAAGAACTCTTTTGTCAAGGGTTCTTTGTACTATTATTTAAAAGGGTTCTCGGTAGACACCCCTGGGTGGGTTAAAGATAAAACCCTTGGAATATAAAAGAGTTCCAGGTGGAACAAACTGGGTGGGTTATACTATAGATGAAACCCTTACAACGTGGAAAAGTTATGGATAAATTCCCCACAGAGGGTTCTGGTGGAACCATTACACCATAGAAGGGTTCTCAGTAGAATCTCTCATATAGGCCTTTTTTACCAACAGAACCACCTGGATGGGTTCTAGATAGAACCCTTGCAATATAAAAGGGTTCTTGGTGGAACACACTGGATAGTTTCTAGATGTAACCCTTACAACATAGAAAAGTTATGGATAAATGCCCCACAGAGGGTTCTGTGCAAACCATTACACCTAGATGGGTTCTCTGTAGAAACTCCCATGTAGGCCTTTTTTACCCACAGAATCTCCTGGGTGGGTTCTAGATGAAACCCTTGGAATATAAAAGAGTTATTGGTAGAACCCCCTGGGCGGGTACTTGTTAGCACCCTTAAACGGAAAGGGTTCTTGGTGGAACAACTACACCATAGAAGGGTTCTATTTAGGACCTCTAATAGGGGATTGTGGGTGAAATGTTTCACAGATGGTTTCAGGTATAACCCTTTATGTAAAGCTCTCTGAAAGCGTTCCAAGTGAAACCTTTATAAAAGGCTCTACCAGGAACCAAAAAGGGTTCTCCTATGGGGACGTGCTGAATAACCCTTTATGGATCTAATTAGCACCTTTGTTTCTCAGAGTGCAGTCGTTCAGAGTATTCACCCCCTCATTGTGTTTCCATCTCCAGCCCACAAAGCTTCTGTAAGATATATGTCACATGTGAAACACTTGGAGAAACGGTGGGGAAGGTGTGTGATTTAGAGGGTGACAGCGGACTGTTAAGGGATTTGGCTGTCCGGCCTGCCTTATCTCCAGCTCTGGTGGGTCTTTGGGGAAGTCGACGTGCACACAGTCTTTGGGATGGGCTCCTCAGCGGGCTGTGTTTGGGGCTCAGCTCTCACAGCTTTAATTGAATCATTGCTTACAACCAGCAATTTGGAGGCTTTTTCAGTTCATTAAAAGTTCAGCATTTCAGGTTTGCAGCGCTGCAGATTATGGTATGTGAAATTGTATTTTGACAGGCTGGAGTTAAATGTCCGGCGCAGGCAGGCCTCTGGAGGCTGATTGATTGGAGAGATAAAGTTTGTCTGGGAAGACAACAGCTGTACCCAAAGACACACAACAGAAACAGAAATTAAGCAACATTACTTTCTATAGTATCATACTTTTAAGATTGGATTTTAACCCTATCTGTCCTGGCTGTGTGCTGGTTTTGCTGTCAGATAACACATCACATCCTTTCATGTCGTTACGGAGATTGAAGCTAGTGGTTCCAAACTTTTTTTTTTCCTGTATTCATATTATATTCAATGCAGGCGAACTGTACAATTAACTCAAACAGTGAACGTGACAACTGCAGGACGTTTGTGTAAAACAAGCGATTTGGATGATTTTGAGCAGATTATTTCCTGTGAATACTGCATCAGAGACAAGTTTTCCTGATATTTTTTAGGAAATTCTGACAAATTCAGGGATTTCTTCTCCCTGACACTTGACCGTTGTTCTAGTTCTTTAGTCGTTTTAATGTAAGACAAGGCTGTTTAGCAGAGAGTGGAGGCTCTGTGAATATGAGTCAATAACCTAAACTTTTAAAAGAACAATATCGTTTAGTGTTCTTCACAGAAATAAATGAAATGCTGAGATATAGGCTGACTATATAGTTAAAAAATGAGTCTTCTCACACCCGTTAAAATCAAGAAGGCCTGTCTGCAATCATACCAAAGCAATAAAGTTTAACGTTATACACAGAATGCACACATCTCCGTATCACATATCTCAACTGTTTCATTCAAGGTTAGAATTTGGAACCCCAAACTCATTGTCTCTGGCCCAATGTGCTATCTGAAATAGAAAAAATATTGGGTTTAGAACCGGAGATTGATGCTGTGTCCCTCATCTTGGGCCTCCCAAGCCGATATGAGACATCAAAACATAATAAGAGACCGTTCTGTGTTCTAACTCGTGCTGCAAGGAAGAACTTTTCATTGAAGTGGATAACTGAAAAAGTACCAACTGTTAAAAGCTGGCAGAGAGCGCTGTTTGATTTAGCACCACTGGATTGCCTTACACGTATTTAAAAACAGATCAATTTTCTAGAATTTGGGAACCCTATTTGAAGAGGCCGGTGTCTCCTATGTCATGCTGCAGGGATTTTCTTGATTGCTCATGTTGCACATTATTATTGTAACCTCTAGTTTTATGTATATGAATCTGATCCATCTTTTACTTGTCGTAAAAGTGAAAACTAAGAAATACAATCTTAAAAATAAAAATCAAGAAGGCCCACGTGGAGCTTTGGGGACCTCTAATGGGGGTTGGGTCTCCCAGTTTTGGAACCAGTGATCTATTAATTGGTTATGATGCTTTTATAAACCATTCACAATCTAGGCTTCGACCTTTGACCCCTGTGAGGTCCTACTTTGAGTAAAATTATGTTGTTGCACTTAATCAATTGTTGCCTGTGCTATTTCTTGGTTCTGATGCTATTTTAGGCACATACTTACTGCCAATTACACCAAAAACCCTGCAGATTTCACTGATTAGTCAGATTATTGTCCCAACGAGCTATCACCTACAGAATCTTTCTCATTATGCCAATTATTGTTCCATGAAATATTTCTTATTTTCAAATACCCCTTGTTGTCTTGAAAAATAATTTGTGCAACACATCAATAACTGAAGCCACAGACAGACCTCATAATTAGATACATAAGTAGCACAATAATGCAGTTTTAGGCCGGGGTTAACAGCACCTGCCATAATTATAGTGTCTCTAAATGTGTGTAAATTAAAACTGAAAGAGGTCAGGCTTTGTTAAAAAAAACATAACCTACCTGGCAAACAGCATGAGACATCAATATGTGTTTTCCTTGGTGGAAAAAAACTATTTTGGAGCATGAATCGAAACACGCTGTCACATCCTTGATACAACATATCTATTCTTCAGCACAGCTCTTGCCTACCTCTGTCGGTGAGGTTATCACCAGTTCATCAAGGGAACATGGAAGTGAGGGACAATACCTGCCTCCACTCCACCAGGCTGGTTCGAATCACTTCAATGAAACTCCAGCACCCTGAACCTGCATGATTTAAAGAGGAAGAGACCCGGCCGGCATGCTTTACGAGATTGTCAGCTGCTGTTGTGATCAAAACAAACACAAGTGGGCCTCAGTATAGCATGTGTGTGTGTGTGTGCTTCACTGCGTCACACTGGAGGTCTATTAACAGCCTCAGCGATGGTAAAATAATTACTTTCATCAATTTCAATCTGCGGTCTTTCAAACACCTCATGATGGCTGTGGAAATGTGGAAAGACTAAGGAATAAAAACAGACAGCCTCTCTGACATAATGCACCCAAGAACAGTAGATTAAATATGCATCAGAATTAATGTTTATAGAAAGTTAATGACTTATTGTAAAAAAAAAAAGAATCAAAATGGGCTGTTTTAGACACTTAAGCCAATTAGCAGCAATATAAAGAAAGCATTTTCAGGATATGTTTTCTCAGCTACTCATATGTACTTACTTACTTCAGCCTTCAGTGATGATTATAACCAAAAATAACCAAAATAAAACTGATATATATGATAACAAATGACATTTTTTTCCCTTTGCATGACAGGTTGCAGTGCAATTGATTTACAAACTGTCCTTTTTATTAGGCTACATCATTGTTAGACTTTTTCAGGAGTTGAAATTCAAGCTGCAACAATTAGCCGATTAAATCGATAGAGAGAAAATTAGTTGCAAACTATTCTGATCATCGATTTTTATAAAAAATCCAAGCCAAAATGTCAAACATTTGCTGATTCTGTGTGGATTTGCTGCTCTTCTTTGTCATTTCATGATAGTAAAATAAAGAGTCTCTTTGGGTTTTGGACTGTTGGTTGGACAAAAGAAGCAGTTGAAGATGTCACTTTGGTCTCTGGGAAATTGTGCATTTCACACATTTTTTTTGACATTATGTAACTTATGAATTAATTGTGAAAATAATTGGTACATGAATTGATGATGAAAATAATTAGTTGCAGCCCTAGTTGAAAGTACTGTAACTAAATACATTTACTCAAGTACTGTACTTTGGCAACATTTCTCAGGTAATTAAGTAGAATTTACTTTATTTTATGCTGCATTTTATGTTGCTTTATACTTAAAATCCTACATTTCTGGATGAAATATTGTACTGCAGTTGCTTTCAAATTACGAATTTTAATACACAATATACAATCAGCTATGATACATGTTATAGATAAACTGCCATTCATATTAATATAATATCATAACACTGGTGGGAGTGAAAGTACCAAAAGTAAAAGTAATTAAAGTACATTTTGGTTGCTTTCTAAATGCAGGAGATTAATTTGTAAGTATCTATAAAGCGTGCTGCTACTTTTATTTAAATAAAATATTACAATACATCTTCCAAGACTGGCCTTTTATCAGGCTACAACACTGTTAGACTTTTTCAGTGGTTGAAAGTATTGTAATTAAGCACATTCACTGAAATATTGGGCAACAGTTTGAAGTAAATTACATGTAAATACATCAATAATATGATCCAATAATATAATATTATAACACTGGCAGGAGTAAAACTACCAAAAGTAAAAGCACTTTGAGTACTTGAAGTACATTTTGTTGCTTTTTAATGCATGCTTTCACCTGTAATTAAGTAGTTTTGTAGTGTGCTTCTACTTTTATTTAATACAACAGTGTCAGGAGTAAAAGGACCAAACTTTTAGAACTTTAAGTACATTTTGTTGCTCTCTAAATGAAGGACTTTTACTTGCAATAAAATATTTTTCTTTTGTTCAGTTAATTTTACGCTTGGAAAAATAAACTGCACACTGAGATATTCATCACTAAATGCTGAGTGCCTGACTCACCTGATCTCGCTTTACTTACCTTTAATCATGACATGAGTCGTCAGTGGCCCGATGTGAACATAAACACCTGATCAATATCACTGACTTACTGTTCGTGAGCTGCTCATATATCAGCGGTCTTATCTTTCCTAGTTTATAATCTCCCCTCAGATCACTGCTCATCATGTCCTCCTTGATCGGTCCAGTGGGACAACATTACAGTGGGACTCGCTGCCGCGGAGGAGCACACCTCTGGGTGTCGCTGTGCGCGTAAAGTCTCCGCTAGCGGCAGGTTTTGGTCCGAGCGGACCCAACACAGTCTGAAGTGTCAGATCAGTCTTGTTAACACGTGAGAAATTTCAGCGTGTGGAAGCGGGCGAAAAGAAGGAGAAAACCGGGACGGAGAGAAAGAGAGAGGACTGCAGAAAAAAAAAAACACGCGGAAGAGAAGTTTGGAGAGAGGAGCTTGACTCGGAGGAAACAGCGGAGGTCCTAATGAGGGAATGCCGAAAAGGAGAGCAGACATACGGCCAGAGCACCAGACATGAGTCCGAGGTAAGACAGACTCTGATACAGATGGCATCCATTCAGCAGAGGACTGATCAGACACTGTGTCATCATGAGTAGCCTTTAGTGGATCACGATGATGAGTTCATGGACGTTAGAATGCGTTTTTGCGTTTTGAGCGGATGGTACTGATGTAGTCCTCCGTGTACAGACACAGCTTGAGCATCTGGATCACATGGGCACGTCCGCTTTAAAACTGATCTTCGGCTATATTATTTTATTTTCACTTTTCTTTTTTTTTTTAAATCTTCATGTATGCGTAATTAAAATCATCCAAAACACTGGAGGCCACGTGAAGAGCATTTTCAGCATAAATGTAGTCGTAAAGTGAAAAATAAACGCACAGTTTCATAAAAGCCACATAAAATAAAAAGTTTTCAATCATTTTAAATTGATACTGAACAGGATGAATGTATAGGTCTACTGAAGGAAAGGGAAACTAGCCCCATTTAAAAGAAATTTGTGAAGTAATTCTCATAAATACAAAACAACGTGCATGGGGCTCTATGTTACATTTTATTACATATATTGCGTGAAGGGGAAATACTCTTAAGTTTTGAAGTAGATATTTTTTAAAAATCAAGACACGCTCATGTCCTTGTGTTTCCAGTTTTAGGGCACTTTTATCTGCCCATTTAGAAATAATACTGTCTGCTCTAACGTCCATGTCCAGGTGAAAGTCACAGCAGGTGTTTTACCTGAGAGAGGCAGAGAGAAAGAGAGACAGATGTATTTTAAAGTGGTTTGTCAAACCTCTTTTTAGTTTCCACTTAGCTAATTGTGCTCTTTAAGTGAAGCCAGAGGGCCCATTAAAGCTTCAAATTTGTGCAAGTCTTCTCAGGGGAGGTCCGCAGGCTGGGAAGGTGAAAAAGACACCTCAATTTAACTACGTTACTTAATTAAAAAAAAGGGGCACAATTACAGAATACCAACTGCAGTGAATTTATTTCACTAATTTAGACAAATTGTGCTTGAATTTGCTTTAATTTTGGCCTCATGCAGGGACATATTAAAATTAAAGATGGCGGTGTTAAAGTCTAATTCCTCGAAGTTTATTTGACATGCAAAGCTTGAACAACTTTTGATGTTTCCAACATAAAACTCCTCTCTTAAGGTTTAAGTGAGAAACATGCAACATATATGCGCATGTATACGCTGGCTGCCTGTCTCTTTAAGACGATGTGTTGAGAAGTTCAAGTCGGGGTCACTTGAAGTTCCTGCCCTCGATTTTACCTTTTAGTTTTATTATAGACTGACATCACACGGGGCGCTAAAACACTTAAGGCGCATAGAGGCTCCATTATCATCCCGGTGCGCGTTATTGCTCCGACTCAAAAATAGCTAAGGAAATTACTAGAAAAAAAAAAAAAAATAGGAGGAAACTGATGCTGGTCGAATCACGTATTTTTTTATAGGAGGGGATGAGAGAAAGAGAGGGGAGGAGAGACACTCAGAGAAAAGAGGGAGAGAGAGGGAGGAAAGTGGGTGGGAGGACGGACCTAAAGGAGCGACAAGAAATTCATATCAATTAATAATCATAAAAAAAGAGCTGGCAGACGCGCTCGGAAAACTGGCATGGTTTTTTGGAGGCTGGCAGTTCAAAGCTGAAACGTCAGATATGACTCCTGGAGACTGCTGAGATGATCATTAAGGGAGACTTAGATCGGATGGCAGAAGACATCGGGCATGCAGGTAAGAAGAGCTGATAGATCTGCTGCTGTTGTTGCTGCTGCTGCTGCTGCTGCTGCACACATGCAGGCACCTAAACAAGAGCAGGGAGAGGATGACATTATGGTTTTTATTCATTAAGCTGGACAGTGCGTGCTATCCGTTTTTATTAAATTGTTGAAATATTAGTAGAATTAATTTGACCTCGTTTTATTCCTAAATGATTTGGATATCGATAAGAAATGCTCCGTTTAGTCTTTTTTACGCATTTAATCCGAGCCGGTTAAAGACATCCATTTTATTTGAAGCAATTAATTAAAAATGAAGCAGATTAATTTGTAAAATTCTCCAGAATCAGTGTGGTGTAATGGCGAATTTAGATCTAACACATCACGCTTCAAAAATCAGTAAAAGGATCTAAAAAGTTTCGAGTAACAAAACAAGACAATTGTCTGTTTCACGCTCTAAAATCTTTTTTTTTCTTTCCAGTGAAATAATATTTATAATAATATTTTTCACATGCTTGTTGAACTTTTTCAATATTTTTTGAACTCGTGATGTAAAAGTTAAAGGGATCATCGACCTCTGTTAGAAGGGAACTTCAACTTCTTCTCGTATCCTGTAATAAATATTCAAAGGAAGTACAGCAAAATCATAAACATTATGGAATAGGCCTATCACAGTGCGCAATAATGCCAGACACAGGCACACTAAAGAATAGTATTATTTGAATATTTTGAGGGGTTTTTAGTGCATGAATTCCTGCTTTCCGAGATTTTACATCCATGTAAGAAATAGATGCTTCTCAGCGCTGTTGACAGGTCTGAAGAAGAAACAGCTGTCTGATATACACCTTAAAGTCCTACAATGAGCTGAAAACGGTCCGTTTCTGGAGGTGATTTAAGGCTTTGTGTTTTTTGGCAGAGATAAAAGGTGAAGAAGGTTTTAAAGGATGAGGCGGCCAGGATTCGCTTTACTGTACAATAAGTGGGGAGAGAAGCAGATTAGAGACGCAGGGAGGACGGCGACACACGAAGTCAGCAGAGGACTCAGTGCCTCGATTGCAAAACGCGACGTGAAGTGCTCCTCAGATGTTAGGCAATGGCATTAAAACACACACACAGGCAAATTAAACTTGCTTACAGTAAAATTTGTATAATGTTCAAATAAATGTAAAGTCTATCAATCATCCAAGCGCAGAAGAAATGAGAAATAAGTGCAAATAAAATTGATGTCTGCTGCAAAGCCTGCACCATGTTAAATGATTGTTGTCTAAAAAATGACAGTTTATCCTGTTAATACTTAAATATAAATGTTGATAATTACAATATTATATTAATGTGATTGTTCTGCTGTTTAAATAAATGCTAGATTAAGCTGTTACTCTCACACTATCCACTGTATTTTAATAATAATAATGATCACTTTATTTATACATGACCTTTAAAAAAGAGTTTACAAAGTGCTTTTCTTTGTAAGTGTGTGAGGATTATTTTTTTTTAGATGTGCGGTTATAGCAATCACACAGGAAACTGACTCTTATTCTCTATGATGTGTTTGATGACCTGACTAAAACTCAACATTTTCTCCTACCATGGGCGCTAATGCTCCATCTGCGCTTCAGGATGCAGTTTGTCTGACTAAAAATGTCATTTAATGCATGTAAAGCTTCTTTAGCCACTTGTGAGCCACAAAAAATGACCAAAAATAAATTCTTAGTTTGATTAAAGTAATATAAAACTACAGCAAAATATCTTCTTGCAAATTTACACTGCAGTGTTTCCTCATAAATTGAGCGTGGGCTGTATGTGAACATGGTCAAATGGGCTCTAAAATAAACAAGGCGACGTGAGCATGGGCAGCAAATTGAAACGAAAGAAAATAAAATGTCAACACACAACGTTTTAAGCAGATGTCTGGAGTGTTTATGTGACTGAGGCTGCAATGTCGAGGTAGGAAGTTTAGTCTCCTGCTTCACCCCAAACCACAGAAGTGACAAAACAGACCAAACCCAGGGACAATGAATATTAATCTAATGCAAATAACTGGATGCCATCACCATAAAATACATACATCACCATCAGCTAAGTTCCCTTCAGCAGGCTGACGGCTCATGAAAAAGACGGAGGCTATCAGATGAAAACAGCCCGGCATCCCAGAGGGACTCGAGTAACCTTCTCTCAGGCGACTGTACTGTTTGTGCAAAATGATTTAACATAACAAAACCAAACAAAACAAACTGTAGTGCAAGCTTTAAATGTGTTTACACCAACATTACATGCAGCAGTCTTGCTTCAAGACATGTTCTCGTACTAAATATCTTTGCAATCATAGATAGCTTCCTAACAGGATGCAGTGAGGTTACACATGTTATCCAGATCAAGAGTTTTATAAAACATGTTTTACTGCTCACGTTTTACATCAAACAGTGAGCTCAGATATTTTAAGAGACGAATTGTAGCTTCTGAAAAGACTCATTCTGTTCTGATCACAGCAAGAGAGAAGAGATCCTCTTGGTGAGAAACCCACAGGCACTTTGACTGTTGTTACCACAAGACAAAACAGCAAGAAAAAATAATTTGTTGCAGGTTGCAGGTGCACAGAAATGTTACTTTGTGCATGAGGTTTTTTTTTTCCTTGCATCACAAAAGATTTTATAAAATTTGCAAGGATATATTAAATTTAGATTTAAATGTCTGATTATAAAAGAAATATGTTGTCATAAATCAAGATATAAATTAGGCTTCATTTTCTGCAACTGCGCTGTGTCACGTATACGGCGCTGTAGACCGCATACTGACGAGAATATGCTCTGATTGTGTGCGTGTGTGTGTGTTAGTACACAGCGTGTCACCATGCTATGCACAGTTACCATCAACAGTAAGCTTAACGCTCCTTAATGCAAAAAGTTCAGCAAGTTGTGGAAAGTCCTTGGCCTATTCCTCATTTCTAAACACGTTTGATCTGACCGACGCTGAAATTTATAGTAAAATATGACCGTTGAGTAATCAAAGCCAGACAGAAACCAGAAGTGGAAACACTTTAGATGACAACTGGGGACATGATGGAGCGTAAACCCACCTAAACCTGCCATACCCGCCTTTTGATTCATAGTGTTTCTTTAATTAAAAAAAAAAAAAGATATTTATGAACAGATATTAAGAAATGAATAGCATACACGTCATACACATTGAATGAGGACAGCAGCTTTTAAAATAAAATCCAAAATGTGTATTTTCATGAAAAATTTGTATATTTTTAAGGATCATGATCACCAGCTGGAGGTCATGCTTTTTCCATAATCAGTGATGACATTTCCCTCTGATGTTTTATGCCTGATACTGAACATGCATTCACAAAAACACACCGCTAAAACCCTACCAATGCGTGACCTTGAGTTTTAGGAATATGCACTTCTAGCAGTGCTGCATTGTAAGAGAAAAAAAGACACATAGACTTTTGCTCAGGATTCCCCAGAATCCCTCAGTAACTTCTTCGTCAAGGTGTTTTTTAAATTTAGATTCATACTTCCCTATTCTCAAGCTGTGTGCGTCGACTGAATGAAATAAACAAGAAGTGAATGAGCTGGTGTCAGGAAGAGCATGATCAGACAGATGACATGATATTTATTTAGTTGCTTGTTTCCCATCAGTGAGACGAAGCCCTTAGGGACAGTTTGAGACGTTTAATCTCATAAGTAAACTATCCTCAGATGCCACTGGTTGAACAATACATGCTGTTTCATGCATGCAGCTGATACAGTTTATTTTAGGCTTGATGGAACAATTAGTGTTGATATTTGAGTGTGTGTCTGTACGTGTGTGTGCGCATTAGATCCCTGGAGCTCATCTCACCGAAGAGTATTGAACCATGTAATGCTGATTTACATCCCGTGCGCACACTGTTCCTTATATGACTGAGGCAGACAGGGGAGCCGAAAAAAGACCTATCTTTTTTTGGACGTGTCCTCCTTCCCCCCACAGGTTTATACCTGCTGTTCATCATACTTGTGAAACATTCATCCCTCGCTTTGTTTAAAACTCTGCACACCACTTCTGGAATACTTTATCAGGAAGCCAGCAGCAGTTACAAAATATATATCTGCGGTTCCCCGAATTTTGTTCTTTCTCTGTTTTTGCTCGCTGCAGAGGAAGTTGAACCCGTAGACATGAATTTCTGATAATGAGAAAACCACTGCAACCGTTCACCTTTTAGCAAAAGTTCACTTACACTGAGTGGCCTCAAAATGTACTTCCCACTTGTAAGTTTTGCTCTCTCCATGTTCCATCAAGTGGAAGCTATGAATTAAACATGATTATGTTAATATTTAAGGCATAAATTACAAATAAATTAATAGAAGGGCGACAAAATCAAATTTCAAATCTTTAATAATGAGTTTGCATAAAATTAGAGCTGCAAAGATTTGATGATTACTCAGTTAGTCGATCCAAAGGAAACTAGTTGCCAACTTTTTTGATAATCAAGCCTGTGTTGGAACCAGAAACTGGCTCCTAAGTCGAGCAGTACAACTGTGCCCTCAGTATAACAAGCATCCATGATTCTGCAGCAACTTGTATGCATGTGTGTGACTGTAGCTGTTCAGATGTGTCCACATTAGAGCTGCAATGATTTGTCGATTGCAAGAAAATTAGTTGCCAACTATATACAGTAGATAATCAATTAATCATTTCAGTCACCTTTCAAGCAAAAATGTTGAACTTTTGCTGGTTCCAGCTTCATAAACGCGAAGACTTGCTGCTTTTCTTTGTCATTTATGGCAGTAAATGGAGACTCTTTGGGTTTTGTACTGCTGGGTGCACAAAAGAAGCAATTTGGAGATGTCACAATTTTTTCACACCCAATCGAGCAATTAATTGCGAAAATAATCGGCAGATTAATCAATAATCAAAATATTCCTCAGTTGCAGCCCGAATAACAATGCAATTAAATTAAGTTGTGCTAAGTTTTAGAAGAACATCTGTTATTAATTAATTAATTTACAATAATCATTATCAACTGCAACTAACAAATATTTTTATTATCAATTAATCTGTCGATCATTTTCTTGACTGATTAGTTGTTTGGTCCATATAATGTCAGAAAATGGTGAAAATGTTAGATCAATGTTTCCCCTAACTCAAGATGACGTCCTCAAATGTCTTGTTGTGTCCACAGCCCAAAGATATTCAGTAGAGTCGTAAATATATTCATATTATATTGATATCATGGTATGAGACTTAATATCGTCTTAGATTTTGGATATTGTGATATGACACAAGTGTTGTCTTTTCCTGGTTTGAAAGGCTGTGTTTGATTAAAGGGATAGTTCACCCAAAAATGAAAATTCAGTTGTTATGTAGTCACTGTCACAATGATTGACGGGCAGGTTTAATTTTTTAGTCCACAAAACACTGCTGGAGTTTCACAGGAAAACAGTGTTGCAGAGATTCCTAGAGAATGGAAGTGAATGGTGACCAGTTTTTAAATGGAACAAAACAATAGAAAAAAAAACATAAAATGCCACCATAGTGCTCATCTGGAGTAATCCAAGTCTGCTAAAGCCCTGACATGCCAAGTGGACTTGAAAGATGTCATTTACACCATGTTTTAACCTAAATCTTCACTGTAGATCCTTAGCTTGGAGCCACGTTCATGTGTGTGTGTGCACAGTGTCTGAACTGGAGGCGTGTGGTGTGACACTGTCCGAACTGCATGTCTGGGCTTTAGGAGACGTGGATTAGACCAGACGAGTATGGAGGCATTTTATGTTGTTTTTTTCTGCTTGAAAAGTGGTCACCACTAACTTTTTGAGAGATTCTGTAACGCTGTGTTCCTGTGAAACTCTAGCACCATTTTGTGGACTGAAAAACTAAACCTGACCCTCAACTGGTGTGAAGATGAGTAGATAATGACTGAATTTGCACTTTTCACAGCATAGCCTAAAAATATCGAGACATTATTGAGCCATATTGCCCAGTCCTAAAATTCACTTTACTGTCATGCAGGACTAACAAACAGAGAAAATATTCACATTTGAGAAACTGAAATTAGAGAATGTTGAACATTTAATTAAAAAATGACTCATAATGATTAATTGATTATCAAAATAGTTGGTGATTAAATTAATAGTTGATGACTATTTCATTAATAGACTAATCGCTGTAGCTAAAATCCTCATAAATGTATTGGTGTGCAAAGGCTTTTTTTGTTTCCATATCACAACTACAAGTTTCAAGACTTCAAGACTTTTATTTTGACAGTCAGATATTTCGGTACTCAAATCAGGCTGCAGCTATGCTCATTTTCATTATAGACTGATTTGCAGATTATTTTCACAATTAATTGATGAGCTGGTGAGTCTATGAAATGTCAGAAATTGTGAGAAAATGCTCATCACAATTTCCCAGAGACCAAAGTGACGTCTTCAAATTGAGTCTTTTGTCCAAACAACAGTCCAGACCAGAAAATGTTTGACATTTTTGCTTGAAAAATCACAACAATTAATTGATGGATTAATTCTCTTTTGATCCACATATTGATGAATCAATTAATTGACTAATCATTGCGGCTCTGTGCTCAAACCTCTCAAGTATATGTATATTTTAATATAGTCGGATGTGTAAGTCATAACTTTTCATAGACTGTTTACATGAAATGAATCAGTAATCATTCTTATGATGCAGAAAATGACACTTTAATTGTGTTCTTGTGTGTGGAAAATGCTGACTGCCGCATGACGTTTTACAGATATCTGTTGTTTCAGGTGGCGGACTGAAGACGATGCTGGGTGCCATGGAAGTTCCAAGTCATGCTAGGGATCTCCTCCTGCAGCTCAACAGCCAGCGAACCAAGGGCTTCCTGTGTGATGTTATCATTGTGGTGCAGAACGCCCTCTTCAGAGCTCACAAGAACATTCTGGCTGCCAGCAGCCTCTACTTGAAATCTCTGGTGGTCCATGACAATCTCATCAACCTCGACCACGAGATGGTGAGTCCAGGGGTCTTCAGGGTCATTCTGGACTATATCTACACGGGCCGTCTCAGCGAGGGGGACCCCACTTCTCCCACTGAACCCAATCTAGGGGCTGTCTTAGCAGCAGCCAGCTACCTGCAGCTGCTCGACTTGGTGGCTTTGTGCAAAAAGAAGCTGAAAAGAAATGGCAAGTACCCTCCCCGCCCAGGCCCTGCATTTCTGCCCTACCCAAAGATGGGGCCCAACAGTATGGGTTTAGGGAGTGGCAGGTATAGGGTTTCCACTCCTGTCATTCAGTCCTGCCCTCCAGGAGGGCTGCTGAACAGCCATGGAGGCCGGGCACCACCACTAGAGGAGCTAGTTCCCCATCGACTGCCGCTCCATGCAGGGGAGCTGTATGCCCCCACCTCTGCCCAGGGCTCTCAGGTGTTCCCGTCCTTGCAGTCAGCTCTGCCTGCCCAACTCGGCCGCTCGGCCCACCCAGAGAGGAACTGCTCCCCCAACTATGGCCTTGATCTGTCCAAGAAAAGCCCCAACTCCCAGTCCCAGCACACACCCTCCCACTCCCATCTGGCAAACACTCACAACGACGAGGATCGAGACGGGACTCTGAGTGGACGCACCAGTCCCATGCAGGGGGCCAACGGACGGGCCTTCCCCTCAGAAAAAATGGAATCGACTGACCAGCCGAGCTCCCTCACTCCTCCTCCTTTCCCCCATCTCAACCAGCCTCTTGCCCCACACCTCCCCCACCTGCACCGCTCAGGCTCCCAGGGCACAGACCGCTACCCCTGCCCTCCGAGCCCGGACACCCCGACGGAAGGTGGAGAGGCAGGCAGAGAAATGGGCAACATCTACCGCTGGGTGAAGCATGAGCCACTGTCATATACAGCTGAGGATGAAGATGAAGATGAGGATGAGGAGGAAGGGGGTGAAAACGGCGACCAGCACCATAACCACCACAAGGCCGGGGAGGAGAGCGAAGGGGCGGACGATAAGAGCGGCTCAGGCACAGAGGAGACGGGCAGCAGTGAAGGTCGTCCGTCCCCGCCTGGATCCATGGGGAGGTTCCACATGCCATATGAGCCGGAGAGCTTCGGGGACAATCTGTACGTCTGCATCCCCTGTGACAAAGGGTTCCCGAGCTCCGAGCAGCTCAACGCACACGTGGAGACGCACACAGAAGAAGAGCTGTACGGCAACTCTGGTGGCGAGATGGGAAACAGCAATAACAGCAGCACCAAAAACATGAGCAGTAACACAAATGGCTACGGGAGCCTGAACAGCAGCAACAGTTTGAACAGTCTGTCCCATCTGGAGAACAAGTCCAACCAGGGGCTGAGCTCGGGGAGCCTCGGGGAAATGATCCGGCCCTACCGCTGCTCCACCTGTGAGAAGTCCTACAAAGATCCAGCCACTCTGCGCCAGCATGAGAAGACCCACTGGCTGACCCGGCCGTACCCCTGCAGCATCTGCGGCAAGAAGTTCACGCAGCGCGGCACCATGACGCGCCACATGCGGAGCCACCTGGGCCTCAAACCCTTCGCCTGTGACTCCTGTGGCATGCGCTTCACCCGGCAGTACCGTCTCACTGAGCACATGCGTATCCACTCAGGGGAGAAGCCCTACGAATGTCAGGTGTGTGGAGGAAAGTTCGCTCAGCAGCGCAACCTCATCAGCCACATGAAGATGCACAGCAGCGGAGGGACCGCCGGGGGCCTGACCACAGATGGGAAACTGAAGCTGGACTTTACTGAGGGCATCTACCCTCTGAGTAAATACACAGCCGAGCATCTGGGGCTGAAGCAGGAGAAGGCCAACGAGCTCCTTCTCCAAGCACAGCAGCAACTGGTAGCTGATGCAAAGGCCATGGAGAGCCTATACCCGCTGTCCAAACTGGCCTCGGAGCACCTGGGCCTCTCCCACGACAAGATGGATGTCCTGGGCCAGCCCCTCCCGCCTCCCCCACAGGCCCTCTCTGACGCCCGTACCATTGACCGCTACTCCCCCAGCTAAGACCATCACAATTCAGTCTGTGCACACACAACTCGCAGTATTCAAAAGCCATTCACCTCAACTCAGTATCTCCTCTGCACCTCAGACTCAGGCCAGAAGGAACTGGTCTGTTGAAGCACACCAAAGTGTGTAGACTGTAAGTGCCTTTCTATGCATCTAATGTATCTTAAAGTCCTCCTTCATAAAGGAGCTCTGTGCTACTCCGTGACCAAAGGACACTCACTCAAAGAAGTACAGTATTTATGTACCGTGTATGCAAACAAACATTTATATATATAAAAAAATACAGCCATTGAGCCAAAGTGACAAATTGAAAACCAAAAATTGTTTTATTTATTTTTGTATTGTGGTGAAATCCAAAGAGAAACTGTTGCAAGGAAACGTTGCAATCTGACCCTAAACCTGTGTACAAAAGCTTGTGTACAAAAAAAATGAAAAAGCACATAAGGACAAGATTCAGGGTTTCGGTCCAGACCTGAGCGGAACTTTTGCCAAATGAATAAGCCAACTCTTATGGACTTTAAAATAATGGGAGGATATATTTTTCTTTTTTTTTTCTTCTGTTTTTGGGGTACTGGACAATTTATGTATCTCACTCTCCAGCTTGTTCCAAAGTTGCAAGGAAATGACTGAACGATTACAGCAGCATTTTGGTAAAGTCTCCTCTGCTTTATTTTCTCCACATTTTTTTAAAGTAACCCACTCACTCAGCATATTTGTGCAGATCGAGGCTCATACTATATGACAGTAATGGTAGCTTAATCAGCCTTGTAACCCTTTTTGAGCTAAAACTTCCTTTGCATTCTGACTAACATCCCTTTAGCTTTCAGTTGTTATTGAGATGCAGTCAGCACAGCCCTGTGATCTCATAACTGGGACATGATTGCACATACCCAACTGATGACACACTAATCCCTGCTCATGATGAGTGGAGCTTCATCTCATGGTGTAGACGAAGCATGGGTGTAGCCTCTGACATTGTGTGTAATATTTACAATTGTGGCAGGGAGAGAGGCAGGGACCAGGTCAGTACTAATGACACAGAAATCTGTCATTTACTGTCAAGAGTGATTACTCCATTCACAGCAGCCCTTATGATTAATTGTGTTGCGGCAGGAGTCAGATGCCGTGCTGCCGCTCCACTGTTCGACCTCTCATTTGACCTCCCTCCCCTGTAGTCTGTTGTCTGGGAGCCCTGCTACTGTTGACAGGCCAGAGAGAGAGCTACACTCAGCCCTTTGCCTTAAAGGGATAGTTCAGATTATTTGATATAGTGTTGTATGAGGTACTTATCAATATTCAGTGTATTACCAGCACGGAAGCTCAGCAATGAACTGCTGTGGATGGGGTCAGCGACAAAAGGTATTTTAGCCACTTAAACAAAGGTCCAAATAAAAAAAAACAAAAAAAACAATATCAGTATAAGTGTACAATGTATTTAAAATATTTTCACTGGTTGATGTCAGACAGCTTTTTCTGATGAGAACCAACCAATCAGAAATGTTACCTCACAGAACACAGGAGTTGCTTGTCTACTGCTGCCTTTGTCTGTTAGGTTGTTTGTGTTATTTTGTGACTTTGGTGTTTTAAAAGTTTTGCTTAGGATTCACCAAAGTGGCACAATAATGCAAACAAACTTAACAGTTTGAGACAGTGGCAGACCAGCAACTCCTGTGTTCTGTGAGGTGAAATTACTGATTTCGCTTATGGTTGGTGTGGAAAGAGTGATATTTGGCGTATATAACAGCAGTTTCTCATCAGAAAGGGCTGTCTGATGGCATGGTAATGCGGTTAAAATATTTTAAATATAGGACTCAAAGAAACGGATTTTTGTTTTTTCGGGTGAACCTTTTTTAAGTGGCTAAAATACCTTTTGTTTTTGACCCTGACCACAGCAGGTTGTTGCTTAGCTTCTGCGCTTAGTCTCGCCAACCACCATCTACTGTTTGTAATACACTGATTCTTAGAGCTGCAATGATTAATCAATTATTTGCCCATTTTTAAATCAATCGCCAACTATTTTGATAATTAATTTTCATTTTTAGTAATTTTTTAAGAAAAAAGAAATCTAAATTCTCTGATTCCAGCTTCTTAAAGGTGAATATTTTCTGGTTTCTTTATTACTTTATGACAGTAAATTGAACATCTTTGGATTGTGGTCAAAACAGGACATTTGAAGATGTCATGTCAGGCTTTGGAAAACACTGATCAACATTTTAAAAATAAAAATAATCGTTAGTTGCAGCCCTACTAACCATCAATAAGTACTTCATACAGCTCCACTTCAAACTATCCCTTTAAAAGTGGTTCACACGCCACACACATACACACACACACGCCCTCTGCACACACACATAGCGAGCTGCTAATCTGTCTGCGATATGAACATAAGAAGGGGTTTGTGGGTCTTCCCTGGAAGCCAGCAGGGTGAGCAGCACACCCCAGCTGCTGTGCCTCAGTAATCCCTGTGAAATCTCACTTTCTCCTGGACAATTCGCACTGCTCGCCGGCATGATGTCCCATTTCATGCCTGCCATCTTACCCCTCTGATCCACTTATTAACATCATATCCGAGCCTAGCAAATGTCTCCGCAGGCCTCGCCTCCCTCCCTTCTTCCCTTCCACGCTGGTATCAAATGCGGAAACAAAGAATGACATATTTCTGTGTTGGCTGACCAGCAGTTCCTCCAGCTTTGAAAACAAAAGAGCACTTAAAGGTTGCGGGTAGACGGCACATTTTTGTCTTTCAGTGTTTGTTCCAAAAAACATGCTGGCCTTTTTCTGTTTTTTTTCTCCTTTTTTCCACTTTTTCTGGTCCTTGATTCAGATTAGAAATGTCTGACCACTATAGTGCCAATGCCAACCTCAGTGGGTGAATGTGAAGACTAAAGCCATAAATACACTGTGATAGACGTAGTGAATCTTAAAGGCTTAGAAAAAATAACAGACAATGTGCCTGATTGTTTTTTTTTTTTTAAAATGTAACAATAATTTAAGGGCTTCTTCTTCTCTGTAGCATATGATCATATCAAACATGTTGTTTTCTGTCACTTAAATTTTCTTGATTTTGATTTTTTTTTTACTGAAAGCAGCGCACGTGAAACTGGTGCTTACCTCAGGACTGAACCCAGCATGGGGACGCTAAGCTTTACTAAACCTTCGAATAACATTGTCAACACACACACACACACACACATTTACAGACACATGCACACACTCACACACACTTTTTTATTTTCATATTAACAGGGCAGTAGTCCTGTGTTAAACCTGTGGTTATTTCTGTGTTTATACATTTCTTGTTACAGTTTTTACGGTGGAGAGATAACATGTGATATTAACTTTTTTTTTTGTTTTTCTTTTTTATTATGCGGTATACATTTTTCTATTGTGTTTGTCCTCGAAGAGGCTTGTGTCGGTCTGACCAAATCCATTGTTGTATAACATAAGGCAAAGTCATTTTGGTAGCATCTTAACTGGCTGTTTGTGAATTTCTGAACCACACTTTAGTGAGTAAGCATGGTGGTATTGATCTTTGGTTTCAACCACACGTACAGTAAAGTCTAAGTGACAAAAGTAGAGTTTTGAAATGTATTACCAGCACTTCCCTAAACAGACGAGCAGCGGCTTTGCTGGTATGAAAGCCAGCTTGATATTGTTTCACCTTTTTTTTCCTCCAGAGGTCAGTGAACTTTAGATGAGAGTCAGACTGAGGCCGAACATGCACACAAACACAGCTTGTTTTGGATGTTGCTTCAAGCTTTGGGATTCTTTTGTTTAGCTCTGTAACAAATAACAGAAGCATTATTAACAGTAAGAACTTGGTCCACAAACATGTGCATACTACAGCTGCAACAATTAGTCGATTGATGATTGAAAGAAGATTAGTTTGCAGTATGGCCAGGTGCAATATCCAAATCACAGAAGCTGCAGGTTTTTGATAAAGGAAAAATGTGTGAGAAAACAGCATTATAATGAAGTTTTGTAGGGCTGCAGAGATGCACTGGCAGTATTTGTTTTGCCATATCATGCAGCCCTATAATTGATGAATTGTTTCAGTTATTTTTTTAAGCAAAAATGTTGAACATTTACTGGTTCCAGCTTCTTAAATGTGAGGATTTGCTGCTTTTCTTTGTCATATATGACAGTCAGTGGGGAGTCTTTGGGTTTTGGACGGTTGGTTGGACAAAAGAAGAAATTTAAAGATGTCACCTTGGGGTGTAGGAGATTGTAATAAGCATTTTTCACATTTTGTGGTAATTTTATCGGCTAAATAAGGGTGTCATGATTCTCCAAATCCATGATTTGATATGAATTTCGATTTAAACAAATTTTTTTTGTCTTGATTTGTAAAGATTACTAGTTTTATGCCCTGACAACTGTTTACATTTTCAAATTCGTCTTTAAAAAGACTGAAAGGGGCAGCTAAAGGTCACCAGTAAACTATGCCGTATCATTTCTGAAGTGGTGATTTGCTTTGTTTATCCTAGAACAATCATATTTTGATTTCGAATTGCAATCGTGACACCTCTAAGACTAAACCGCTGATCGATTAATCTTGAAAATAATCCTTAGTTGCAGCCCTGGTGCATACGTGTTAAAAATGTAAGAACAGGCGGAAGTCGGCCGTGGGAATTTCAGTTCCCTCACACCCTCTCATTCACTGGTTTAAATGAAAATGTGTCTCCTCCTGTTCTCTGCCTTACACCATTAAAACAACACAAAGTGTTTCCACTGTCACTCGAAATCTGTGCAGGAGGGAAGAGCGAAGATAATGTCCGAACATCTCTGTAGGATGTTTGAAATGTGCTACATTGCATTAATGTGTATGACAGACAGAGGGGGAGGTTTGTGCATCTATAGAAAGGGGAAGCGTTGGCTTGTCTGTTTGTGTGTCCCTGTGCTGTTCGAGCGAATGAAGGGGCTGTTAATGCATGTCCTGGGAATAGGGCTGGTGTGAAGGAGAAGAGCTGAGGAGCAGGAAGTGAACTTTTGGCTGGCGTGTCGTGTTGAGCAGGATGTGCCGTGTGTTTCTGCTCAGAGGCAGATAGAGAGACGGAGAATGGGGAGGGAGAGGAGCAGGGAGAACGCAGCGGGGTGGACGCGAGCCATTGTCTCAGTATGAAAGCCTGTTCGTACTTCTAAAACTCTCCATTCAGAAAACAAGTCAACTGTATCTTCTCTTTTCCTTCCCCTTTCTGCTCTTTGGGAATAAACCTCTGCTCAGTATCACGGTGATAACGACATCGTGGGCTTTCAAGGGCAGCACGGTGAGGAAGCCATTCAGACATTTTGTTACAATTTGAGGATGTTGTGGATTTAATTTTTTGGCATCCTTTAGTGAAACATTTTCTCTATATGTCTATTTTTTGAGCTTTTTTTTTTTTTTTTTTAGAAAATTAGGGCAGGGCTGATCAATATGAAGGGCCTGGAAACTGTAATGTAAATCATAATTAGAAAACTGGCAGTATTTCTTTTGCTCTGTGGTTGATTCAATTAGTAAAATTACAAGAGTCTTGTTTCAATTAACTAGTGCAGCCACTCACCCCATGGGGTTTTATGCCATATGCCTTTGTTAATGTTATTTATACCACGCACCAACCCAGAAAACCTCTCACTGCCACCAGAGCGGTTAAGATGAAGATGTTTTGAAAGTAATAAAATCAGGCATTTAAAACAATTTATTAGTTAAATTAATTGATGTAATGAAAATGAATAAATGCAAATATAAATGAGTGCACCAACTTTTTTATTTTGTTTTAATTTTTAGGCCATTTCATTCCTTCCTAATGTTGTTATGGCAACAATCCCAGGCCCGTAACTTTTATAACACTAACAATATAGGAGTAAAAAACGATCTGGATGCGTTCCAGTGGCTCTGCGTAGACCAAAAAAGGGGTTTAGGGTTTAATGTACAAAAATGCAAAGTATGCCTTTAAGCTTTCTACCAGCGGCAGCAGCAGCCCGGGGTCACCTATGTGACTCTGACAGTCCTGATCTGCAGTCATAGCGCTGTTTGACATTTATTGTATTTCATGATGTGTGCCAAAAAGACTGAAGCACTTAGCAGACATCACAGATCGTTCAGAAGAAAACTCAGCGACACAATCTTTGTAGCTTCTCAGCTAAGTTTCTGACCAACTTTGACTTTGCCTTGTTGTTAAAGCCATTATTATCTGTGTGGTTGATCATGAGAGAGCACAGTGCAGACATGCCACTATTGTCCAGTGTACATATTTCTTTTTACGAGGACTCATTTTAATGTAAGCTAGAGCCAAATAATATCAATAATCAAGTCTTATTTTGGCGTTGGAACAAAAAACTAATACAAATGTGCCTTCAGTATAACAAGTATCCGTGATTCTGCAATAACTTGTATGCGTGTGTGTGTGTGTGTGTGTGTGTGAGAGAGTGAGTGCAGGGGTTCAGATGTCCACATGAGAGCTGCAACGATTAGGCGATCGAAAGAAAATTAATTGCCAACTATTTTAATAATTGATTAGTGTTTCAGTCGCTTTTCAAACAAAAATGTAAAACATTTGCTGATTCCAGCTTCTTAAATGTGAGGATTTGATGTTTTTCTTTGGCATTTGTGACAGTTGACATGTACGCTATATTTAGAATATTTTCAGTGCTTTATTTTGCTATCAGACACCCATTTCCAACAGGAAACTGATGTTAAATAAGCCAAATATTGCTTTCTCAAATTCAGCTAGACTCCATAGGCCTCGCAGAACACAGGAACTGCTGGTTCACCGCCGCCTCGATCTGTTAATTTGTTTGTGCTATTGTCTGACTTTGGTCTTTTAAAAGGTTAGATTGGATTCTCCAAAGTTAGACTATAACACAAACAAACTAACAAACTGAGGCAGCAGTAGCCCAGCAGCTCCTGTGGTCTGTGAGGTAAAATGACTTATATTGCTTATGGAGTGTGGTTTGTTTTGAGAGTGCAATATTTGACTTATATTAATGAAAAGGCTGTCTGACGGTGAGGTTAGGTGGTGAAAATATTCTAAACATAGCGCACATTTAGACTGATATTCATTTGCTGGTCCCGGCTTCATAAATGTAAGGTTTTGCTGTTTACTTTGTCATTTCTGATAGTAAATGAAGAGTCTTTTGACTGTTGGTTGGACAAAAGAAGCAATTTGAAGACGTTACTTTGGGCTCTGGGAAATTCGATGAGCATTTTTTACATTTTTAAAAACATTTTATAGACAAAACAATTAATCAATTAATTATCAAAAATAATTGGCAAATTAATCGGTAATGAAAATAAAGGTTAGTTGCAGCCCTGGTCCACGTAGTGCACCTGTCCATCTCCATGTCTGAGCGCCTTTCCCACAGTGTAGCAGGCCGAAGTACAAGGGAGAGATTTGACACTTTCAAGAGTCTTTATTACAAGCAGCTGCTTCAGATTTATTTCCCCGAACTGCACTTTTCTGGAAAAATCATTGTATTGTGATTTTTTATTACTCTTATGATCCCCTAGAAGTCCCACAATTGCCTTTCCTCTGGCACTTTGCTTCCTCTGCTCTCCTCCTCTTCCTCCCTCCAGTGCAGAGCTTGGCCACGCTCGTTCGCCGCCCTCGTTACCTCAAAGCACAGCTCCCCTCCTCACCTCTCTCTGTCCCGACTCTCCTCTTCTTACACTCCACACAAACCGCTGACCCACAGCGCCCGCCGCCTCCTCCCCCTCCTCCTCTCCCTCCCATGATCCACTTACTTCCAGCTGTTTTTCATGCTGAAGAAGACAGTTGTCTAAATGTTTATGTGAAGAGCTACTTTCTTTTTCTTTAAGCCCTGATCAATTTCCAAAATGAACTTTGTGGCATGTGTTAAAATACAGCAGATGACGGGGTCTGACATGGTTATTGTATTCTGATCCTCATGGCCAAGAGACGGCTTACGAAAAGGGAGATTAAAGACAGCATATCGTTGTACAGGAAATGCAGAATAATGTGAGGGGAAATGTTCGGGGGGAAAATATGCTCAGAAAGATGCCAGTAAAGTAAACATGTATGAAATTGCACAATTGAGCCGGGGCCTCGGCTGCACCAGCCAAGTCATGCACTGAGAGATGGAGAGAACAAGTAAAAGAGAAGAGTTGAGAGGAGGAGGAGGAGAAGCAGAAACACAGGGGAAAATGGCTTGTGCTTAAGAGTAAATAACAAAGAAAAGCTGGTTGCTTTGTTCATCTGTTCACCTCGATTTCATTTCCCCCTTGTGAGGAATTTTTTTTTTTTTTTTGCCTCTTCATTGTTGATCGCCGCAGGTCATTGTCAAGGATTTTTTTTAAAGTTAATGTTCATGTCAGCGTGCCCTCAGAGATGTCATCCTTTTTTCCAGACCTAACAATTATCACCCAATCAGCAGATGACCCACAGTAGGCTCTTTGTAGTCGAATTGAGGATGGGGGGGTGTTCTGGCTGCTCATGTTGTCCCCCATCTGTTTGGCTTGGCTCTCTGTCTCTGTCTCTACCTTGAACACATGAACACAAGACAGACTTAAGTGGCTTGAATCTTTTTAGTTTACAGTGTGCAACTTCTGCTCCAGAGCTTTAAGCTTCAAAGACAAACAAAAGAGCAAGGAATTTTGAAGAGTGAAAGTTGGTCGAGGGAGAAAGATTTGATTGTATATCTCACACACACACACGCACACACACACACACACACACACACACACCTGTCTCTCTCGCACACCACATGCACATACA
>JAJHUR010002390.1:3187-19610 GCA_027495735.1 Lutjanus campechanus | reverse complement strand
CGGAGATCTTCAAAGCACTTGATGGCTCTGAATGTCCTCATAAGTGGGCAGATAATGCCTGGTGGAGAGACACAGTCAGATAGCAGGGTGAAAGTAATGATGTGTTGTTGTGGCTGATAAGGTGTATTTATCTCCAATCTTCCCATGTCTGTGCACAATGGGGCCCTTGTATGGGTGATAGTAAAACACAGGGCTGTTAGATGGAAGGACCCATTAAATGGTCATAAAACTCACACTGGACTGGATAATGTTGAAAGGAAGCTTTTGTTTCCCGTATGGAAAAAATAAACAGGTGAGCTGGGGAAGAGATTGGAGAGTCTCAAGGTTGGAATTCCCCACATTAGATGTTAAGCAGACTCTGAACCCGTGCTGGTTTTATTTGTTCTGCCTCTATTGTGGTTTATCAAATGTGTCGACGTTATTAAGCTGCTATTGATTAGCTAAGATCATATCTGAAAGATGTACAGCTATTCAGATCAGTTAATCTGTCATTAGATTAATGACACTTTTTGTTATGGCACTGTGCATTTATTTAGATATCTTTATATATTTTGATTAAGAGCATTACTGACAAAGTGTTACCTCACATAAAGCCAGGAACGGTACCCAGCACAGCTATCACACAGTTTACTTGGTATCAGAGATGCTCACAAGTAACTTTTTTGTAAGTCAAAGTCACATCTCAAGTCTCTAATGGTTGTAATAAGCGTTCTATCATCTGCTGCGTGTCATCTGGTCTAGTTAGAACACTGCATACACATTTCAAAGCATATATTATCATCACTCCCTTATCTATTAGCACACAGTATCAGTATTAGTATCAGAACTAAGGAAGTGGTTGTCGACTTCCGCAATAACCCCACCATCATCCCCACTCTGTCAGTCAACAACCAGCCGATAGAGAGGGTTGACTCATACAGATACCTCGGGACAATAATTGATCACAGACTCACCTTCCAATCTAATAGTGAAACCATCTTTTCCAAATGTCAGCAGCGTCTCTTCTTCTTGAGAAAGCTTCGAAGACTCCAGGTTCATCAGTCTGTCCTGACAGCTTTTTACAAATGCTTCATTGAATCTGTAATCACCTTCAACATATCAGCCTGGTTTGGTTCACTATCCAACATCCATCGCAATCCACTAAACAAAATCATAACAATGAGCAGTAAAATAATCGGACTGGAGCAGGAATCACTCTTCAACATTTACAACAGAAGGGTTAAACTAAAAGGTACACACATAGCCTCAGATATCACTCACACACTACACAGCCACTACAGTCTGCTACCTTCAGGCCGGAGATATAGATCACTCGTGTTCAGGACTAAGAGAGCCATGTCAAGCTTTGTACCCACATCCATCCGGCTTATGAACGCCTGACTCATGTGTGTATAGGTGTATGTATGTGTACATGTGATTTATGCTTATATATATGTACATGGCTCATGAATGCCTGGTTGTTTTACACCACCCTTTTAACTTGACCATGATTACTTTTATTTTTTATTTATTACATTTTATTATTTTAACAATTGTTTTTATCACTACGTATTCATCATGTATTTACTGTGCTGGTAATTGTGGTATTGAGATTTTTTGGTACTTGTTGTATGCATGTGGTACATAGTGTTGTGTTGCTGGGTATGTGAACTGTACACGCACTGATGCTCTGCACAAATGAAGTTCCTAACGGAAAAATAAAGTTCTTTGAATTGAATTGAATTGAATGAGCTCAGTGATATGAGGAATCTGATTTGGTGATTATGTCACCACACCAGGCTGACGTCAGACCAACTCCAGTTTAACAATAATTCTAATGTACCTCACATAGTACATGGTCACATAGTCTAGTAATTATTGTTACACAGCAGTTTTTGCACTGTGATGTGTTTACAGGATAGAAGAAAACTGGAAAACAGATGAATCTGTGTAGTTATTCTCAGGCAGCCTGGTTATTTTTCCTGCTGATTTAATGAATATAAACCCCGTGAACATGTGGCTCTTCTCGGAGGCTGCAGGTTTACCCACATTAGTCCTGCTGCCTTCAGGTGCTGCAGGGATTTCATGAACTGAAGAGAAACTTTTCATAGAGCATCACGCAACTCTCGACAGCAGTAATTTCAGATGCACCTTCAGTCATTTTGTTCTGAAACTGAAAATGTTTGTCTAGATTTATCATTTTAATATATAATAGTACAATTTTATATATGTAATTTTTATTTATCCTGATCAGCACCTTGATCAAGGTGTGTCAGGTGGACTGTGTGATCCTTAATGGATAGTGTCCTGGTGTCTTCCCTCGTCATCTCCTTTCAGTTCTCATGCATTAGTTCAGTGTTCAGTGTAACTGTGTAGTTGCTGTGGCTGCTTTGGCAAAAAGAGTGTTGTTGCTAAAGTTTGCTGTCTACTGTAGTGTAATATTTAAAACAGTTGCTAATAAGTGTAATCTACATTATTGCAGCCATTCACTCTGTCATAATGACATATTGAGACTGGCTCACAACGACAATGATTTAATGAGGTTGAAAGACTCTTTTGTGCACCAGTCAATCTTAAAATTAAATTTGGACCTCAATGCCAGATCAAATATATGTTAAAGGGATAGATCAGGTTTATTTTACACTAAAACAGCGTTGAACAATCTCCTAAACAATGGAAGTGAACAGTGACCGGTTTTCAAATGTAACAAACAACTGAAAAACAACTGAAACTGGCATAATTCAAGTCTCTTAAAGTCCTGACATGCCATTTGCACACCGTCACACCACACACACCCAATTCAGACAGTGTGTATGTGAACGTGGCTCCAAGCTAAAGATCTACAGTGAAGATTCAGGCTGAAAACATGGTGTAAATAACATTTTTTAAAGTCAACTTGGCATGTTGGGGCTTTAGTAGTCTTGGATTACATCAGATGAGCAGTATGGGGGCATTTTGTGTTTTTATTCTGTTGTTTTTAACATTTGAAAACTGGTCACCATTCACTTCCACTGTTTGGGAGATTCTGCAACACTGTTTTCCTGTGAAACTCCAGCAGTGTTTGTGGACTAAGAAACTAAACCTGACCTTCAATCAACGTCTGGGTGAGTAGCTAATGACTGAATTTTCATTTTTGGGTGAACTATCTCTTTAAAGGGCCTTGAATGTCATCTTCTCTGTCATATTATTAAATGTAGCGTATTGTTTGTCTCTTGTCTGAATGTTTGTGATTGTAATGTCATGTGTTTTGTATCTTGTCCTATTGTTTGTTGTCTGTGATGTTGGAAACAGAGCTACAATGACACAAGACAATCGGTCAATCCACATTAATACAAAAACATGAATATTGCTCACCATTTACACAGTATGATGTCATTATTTAGCTAGACTTGACATCCAGCGTCCCTACACCATGCGCTAACAAATTAGAGAAAATTGTATAAAAGTAAAATCATCCTTTACCTTTTAGTTAAATTCATTATTTCTGTGGGCTTTAAATCGTTGTTTTATTTGATGACCTTGTTGCCCAGACATTTGACTGTCAAAGAATTGAAAACACAGATGAATAAGAAGGCTAAATAGTTAAATGGTTTCTTTTCTTAACAATCAGAGGTCTGCACTGGGTGTTTTATTTTATAAATTAACAGTTATCTGACTTCCTGCCCAGCTCGAGCTGCCCTGTGCAGCTTGAACTCTGCATGTATTCTTGGAAGATCCCCACTTCATTTGTCTGCTTCTGTCTGAGTCAGATGTCTGACGTTTCATATAAGCTTCATGTGAGCTTTAGAATGCCTTCTACATGAGGACTGTGGAATTTGTCCCCCACACCCTAACAGTGTCATCACTACAGTATGAAGGTGTCGCTTCACCACCAGTATGATGAGGCAGGAAGAGAAGAGGAGTCTTTTAGTCTTTTACTGTACAGATGGATGTGAAAATCTCTGATCCTATTATTTAACACCTACAGGCCAAAATAACTGAACTTGATGTGGGGTAACATTCTGAACAGACAGCCACCGCAACTTCTGAACATGTGACTTCACTGTATGAGTTCTATCATCCACCACAGCTCCACCCTGATCACCCTGAAACTTTCCTTGGACTTCCCTGTTTTGTTTAAAGGCAGGGTAGTGAAGTATGCAAAGACTGGACAAAATGCTTTAACAGCCCGCCCCACAGCAGTTTGTTGGCAGGATGAACAATTCAAGCCTGAGCGTGTGATCTCTATCTTAAGTAGACATACGTAGTTGTTCATCCAGTTTGTACAGTGCAGTTCAGAGGTGAACACGCAGCTCTGAAGGCATTGTTACAGCAGCTTAAAAAGTCTTTTAAAAAGGCAGACAATGTTGCTACAAGATGCAGATCATGTGGATTAAACTTTTAATTGCGTGTTTCCTGCTGTCAGCAGCTGAATGTGGTAAGTGACATTTCATCTGTGCTACTGCTGAATTTTGACGTATACTGTGAACTGTAGTCTGTCTCTTGTCTCATGATGGCTGAAGTTTTTACTTTGCAGATCAAAATTCTACATGCATAAGAGATAAACTAATGCCGCTGTTTTTGAGTGAACTCTATGTATGTTCACAATATCAACTTGCAGAAGATCTTTTTTTTAAAGAAACAGTTTTATCTTGGTGATGGTACATTTTGGATTTCTGGGTTTAAACTGCTCTCGGAGCAGAACCTTTAAAGTTTAAATGCAGGACTTTTACTCGGTGTAATGATACAGATGTTTTTATTGTGATTATTAAACAAGAATTGTTTTTAATATTATTAATAATTATTATTATTAATAATTATTCCCACTACATTATTCTTTGTTTTTAGTCATGATGATAACCATATTTGACTAAAACGTAACAGCAGCAGTACTGCGTCAGTCTTCTGTAGCACACAAAATGTAGAAACAAGTGTTCAAATAAGTAAATTATAACAGACAAACAAATAAGTAGGTAATAAAATAGAAGTCTATCAAAGCAGCACTAAGGAAATGAGTAAAAAGGGTTAGGGTTACACTAACACTAATGGGTAAGGTAGGTCACACTAAATAACATGCACAATAGCATAACAGCACAATCCTGACAGCAGTGAGTCAGTGTGCCCATTGGGCATGCATGTCAGGTCCTGTGTGTGTGAAATAAAGTGAAAGCAATGAACTTCCCCAAGGGATTAAAAAAAAGTATGCCTTCGTATACACACACACCCATGCGATAACTTGATTTATGGTTGTTTGGTGGTTATGTGTGTTGGCAAGGATAACACTTGATCTGTTTATTTTGGAATCAAATTAAAATGTGTGGTAAAATCTAGCAGCTGATCTCAAGAAGCCCACATCAGCTGATGGCTCAGCTGACTGCATTCTATGCATCTAATTGGCAAATCTCATACAGGGCCTTATTTCAGCTGCTTTTAGTCTTTCAATTGTTACTGCTTCCTCTGTAAGACGCTTTGCAACCTGCCTCCATAGTTCCTTTTTTTATGCTGTCTGATGTAACCGTCTGTTGTCATGCCTGCTCTGTTCTGCACCCTCTTCACAACAGCCGCAGAGCAGTACAATTTCCTGCAGTTGATTTTTTTTTTTAAATGGTGACTGAAGTGTAAAATGCAACAGTGCACAGCGAGTGTCTTTACATGCATTTTGGTAACTTGGTTGTTCCAGGATTTCTGCACTGACCTTAATTTCTTGACATCAGTATGCAAACATGAAGCTTCATGGTGCAGTTCTAACAGACTGCAGATTAAATTTAAACAGGAACAAACACTTCAGAGTGGAAAAGTACCATGGCTGCTGTGCAGAGGAATTCATTTCAATCCAAAGTCTAATTAAAAGTAAGACTGCTGAATAGTAGACATATATCTGAATTGTTTCCACAACTGATAAAATATACTACATTGGCTGACAGGTTTGCATAAATAGAGCCCAGAAACAAACTTTAGACCCATTGAATATCTTTTCTTTTCCAGGTTCCCACTCTCTTCAGTTCCTGTCTACAGGACGTGTGCAGCCTGGAGATCGACCTCAGTTTGAGCAGCTGACTGTATTTGATGGAGTTCCCATCTCTTACTGTGACAGTTTGACAAGCAGAGAAGAGTTCAAACCTTTTCTGGAATCAAAAACTCTGCCTGAAAAGTGTGATGAAGCCATTTACCAGGTCCTACAGCCTACCAATGCAATTCCAAAATTTCTCAACAACTCAGTGTGTAAGTTTTTACAGTGTTTGTTTTTTAAACATATATGATTAAAATGTGTTGAAGGGCTGTCTGATATTGTACATTAAATCAAAAAATGAATCTTACTCTCTTACTTTACAGATATTGTACAACGTCGCCGTGGCTGCATCCTGTCAACCAGTGGGGTTGTCTCTGCTTTTGAAGCCTGGGCAGTGAATGGGATGGACTTCATGAGTTTTGACCTTGAATCTCAGACATGGACGTCCCACTCTCCCTCTGCAGGACAACTTAAACATCGTTGGAACAACAATAAGAGGAGAAATTTAGACTTTCGACGCTTCATCAGAGAACAATGTCCAGAGATGATCCAGAGAATTAAATTAAGATCAATACACCAAAATACAGGTGAGAGCTGGAACACTAGGGTTACTGTCCAGATAAAATACAGTCATGCACACAGAGACTTTCTTCACAGGAAAAATGACAGCAATTAGTTCTTTCTACCACATTTTATGGTCTTCCTCAGCAGTTGTCTCAGATAATAGCTCAGTTGCCATCAAGTGGACTTTGGTCAGTGTTTCTGTTCACAGATGGGTGTGTCCTTGATCTTTCTCGGCTTGTCCACTGAAGCCTATATTATACTAATGCAAGTGCAAAAGTGTCCACAAGGGTTCGCATGATGTAAAGTTTGTCATCAGAGGGTGTACGCATAGGCTGTACAGACATTAACATTACCTTCATTTTGTTCTGACTGCACAGATTTGTATATGAAGCCACTATGCCAGTCCTGTAGATCTACCACTGGACATTAAAGACAGTCTGTGTTACATATTCTGTTACTCCCCCAGAATGGCTTGGACAGAGTGTAGTATAAATCCATAATGGACTGAATCTCTGTATATATATGTATGTCCGTCAATTTTGTCAACAACTGTTCATCTGATTGACACACTTGATGGGTGTATTACTGTGGACCCAAGTGCAGTGTTGAATGGTGCAGTTTGGCCATGTGGTCTTAGAGTCTTAGTCTTAGAAACAACGTTTTGTCTCCTGGTCTTTGTGGCTTCAGACAGATCTATCCATATAAACCACACCTATTTGCATCTACATCAATTTCCCGCCATTTTGAACTTTGTCCAAATCTAGTTTTTAACTACTACTCCGACCAGTTTTGAGCAGTTGTTACCAAATTTGATACAGAACATCTCCAGACCAAGTAGGAAAGAGGTACTTTTTCAGATTTTTGATATTTCATGTAGTATTGTTGTAGCTGGTGCTCAAATGTGGCTCAAATTCTGTGGACAGGGCCTATTTTTTTTAAATGTCATGCTACCAATAAAGTTTTGCATCAAAATCAGATTAATACACAAAAAATATACTTTTGCTTAGGGATTAATATGCCTCAAGCCCTCTGTCATGCTATTTGGGTAGTTTCTTCCATACCATTGTTTGTTTCCATCGGGCATCTGGAGCGTTCTTGTTCACCCTGTCTGGTCTTTCATTGGGTTCATTTGGAGCTGAAGCTCTCCTCACGTTTCTCTCGACTTTGCTCCATCTTGGAGGACTGTTGTCCAGATGGCTTTCTGGTTGTGGGATGGGTGGCATATCTGGGTGTATGACTCTGCTCCTGCCTTTGATCATTGGTCTTTGTGGTTTTCAGATGATCTTCAAGGTCCATTTTCAACATTTTAAATGATTCAGAGTTTTCTTTGGTGAAAAGTCCTTTGACAATTCTAAAGGGATACTGGCAGAACAATGTCCAAGCCCTCTATTTCTTCTGGTGCAATATTCTGAGACTTTCTGCTCTCTGCAGTGATGCCAGCTGATCTTTTATGTCTTTTTGTCAGAGGTTGATACCTATTCTCCCCTGTGATGTTTTCTTCCACTGTTTCTTCGAGGCCTTTCTCTCCCTAAAAAGGTGGTTGATTTCATGTTGCTGCTGTTTTCGTTCCTGCCTCTTTCATACCAAACCTCTGTACCCCATAGCTGTAGATTAGGTTAGTCAGTCTGCCCAGTTTATTTTCTGCAGAAACTCATTTTATATCATTTTACATATTTTAAAAACTATGGAGTGATGGACTTCTGAATTGACCATTGGTTGCACTTCTAAGGTAAACTTCTGTCATTGTGAGCATATTAGCAGGTCTGATGTTATCATTTATCACAAAGCACCACTGTACAGCCCGTGTCCAGTACCATGTCTGTGGACTGTAGGTTGTGTTATTCCTGAGAAGCATTGTGTGGCTCAGTGGTAAAGCGGGGTGGTCTCACAATCGGAAGGTTGGTGGTTCGATTCCCGGCTCCTCTGGTCTACATGCTGAAGTGTCCTTGCACAAGACACTGAACCCCACATTGCTCCCAATGGCTGTGCCAACGGTGTGTGAATGACTTCTGATGCACAGGTTGGGTCTTTGTAGAAGAAGCCACCTGTGTCATTAGTGTGTGAAAGTGAGTGAATGGGGTGAATGTGACTTGTAGTTGTGAAAGCGATTTGAGTAGTCTATGACTAGAAAAGCGCTATATAAATACAGTCCATTTACCATTTACCATTTTCTATCATGTGACTGAGATCAGTGACATAACACCTGAACTGTCTGATGACTGAGCAAACACCATGTGCTGAGGAAGACCATGACATCTGTTTGAAATCTCCATGAATAGCTTTAATTCATTTTGTCAAAGTACTGTTTCTAAAGTCAAGAATGAACTTTCATACTTGTGTATGTTTTTGTGTATTGAACAATGAGAAAAGCATGCAGTGAAGTAGCTGCTTTGATTTTTTATTTCTCTGCAGAGCTCCGTGTATTTGCCAAACCCACTGCAGACACAGACCAGGCACTGCTGAGGTGTCACGTGACAACTACTGACAAATCAGTGAGGTCGGTGCATCTGATTGGGGATGGAGCTTCAAAGGCCAGTTGGATCTCCATAACTGGACCAGTACCTTCTGAAGACGGATCTGTGATCCTCAGACTGACAGCTGGGATCTCCCTGAGAGAAAACACCAACAATTACGGCTGTGCAATACAAACAGAAGGTCACAACATCACTGTCTACTGGGGTGAGACATTTTGAGTTTTGAAAACTTGCACACTTTTATTTGGTAAATTATTAGATATACCATTTAAATACAGTCTGTTCAGTCATTGAGCCTCTTGTGTTTTCCTTTGTGGATCTCTGAAAGCAGGACATCAGACTCCAAGTCTCCAAGTTCAAGTACTCCAAGTTCTTTAACAATTTCCCCCCGGGGATCAATAAAGTATTTCTGATTCTGATTCTGATTCTGAAACTCGTAAAGTTCATCTTTCTCTCTTTTTGTGAATGAACACTTCCTGACATATGTACCAGGAAGTGCAGCCATATATGGTATTATTGGAGCGTTAGTTATGCTAATTTACAAGTCTCAGGCATGTGCACTCAAGTATGCTCAGGTGGATCATTTACATGGTTTACATACATGCAAGTAGTGTGTAGTGGATTATGTAGGGCCGCGCCTCCACCGTGTCAAAGCAGGTGACAGTGTTCCCAACTTTGATGAGCGGATGAAGCAAAACTAAAAAGAAAATAACATCCCAAGAGTGAACGGGGTGAACAGTGATCAGGTAAACTCGTGTTTGCTCCTCTACAAGTTTGATATCATTCATTCACAGTAACGTTAAGTTGATGTGATAGTTTGCAGTGCATGATGCTCCTCCCTCTGTCCGTGTGATGTTAGATGTGCTGGGCGGTCTGTCTGCATCCAGGGCTGTTCTGTGACTTTGTGTCTGACAGAAATGAGAATGAAATAGAATATTTATCACATTTGATGAGCGCCAATGTGCAGCAATGTGTATAATATGTTACTTAGAAAAGGTCGCACATGAACATACGTTTATATGTGTGTGCACACGTTCTCGCAGCAGCCACTGTGGAGACCAGTCTGTCTGTCTGTCCAGACCATATATGGACATGATGTTACTAAAGTCTGGAAATATTATCAGATAAATTTGCTTAAAGTAAAAGTATTCATGTTGCAGTAAAATGTTCCCTGTCAGTGTTATTATGTCTGATGTTTTTGGATTAACATTATTGCATTAATATTACTACTGTTTGCTGCTGTAGATGTTTAAGGTTGAGCTCATTTTAGCTACTTTAGGTCACTGTGGCTGGTTTAATCTACAGCAATGCATCATGGTCTATAAGACCAGCAAACGTCAGGTGTGTAGAAGCATAAAGTTGGATAAAATGGAACTTAAGTAAAATACAAAAAGTACAGTACCTGATGTAAATGTACTTAGTTACTGTTCACCAATGATTACAATTCTGAACTAATGCAAGATGGAAATTAATGGTTTGACAGTGACTGATGATTGATTAAATGTTACATTTAAAATCAATTAACTGACTAATTACCAGGCAGCAAACCCGAAGCTCAGTGTTATGTTTTTAGTATTTAGTATTTTATTTTTTGTTCCTTATTCTGTTCGTTCTCCAAATCCATTGCATGATTGAAGTGATTGTATCAAGAATATTCTGGCTTCACTTTTGTACAGTGGGAGCTGGTAGCGCCGCACCATCCATGTTCAGTTATGTCAATGCCTCAAACAATGAGGAAGTGAGTCAAAATCCAGTACGAGCCAATATCAACAGAACACAAAGTTCTCTGCTCTGCTTACTGTTCTGCTCATGACTGCTGCCACACCCCTCACCTGAATGCTGTGCTGGGACTGCTGCTACCGCTGTTCATAAAACTTTCCATTAGCCAGACGTCCACCCCAGCATCTACCTGAAGGCTCTGAATCTATTGACATTCTCTACCCCCCTGCTGTCAATGAATTATACATATTACAACTTAGTTGCTGAAAACGTTAAAACAAAGAGAACTATGTAGCACTGAACTGTGTAGTTAAACCTGATATTCACCATTTCTATGTTCAGGATTTTTGGGGTGACGTGCCAAATTTTTTTTCCAGTTTCTGGTTGTTCAAACATGTCTGGACATGTCCAATAAAGCTGCACAGAGAATCCATGCTTCAGGTTGTTTACAGGTCATGTTGGTGTTTGACACTGAGACAGTGGAGCAGACATGCTCCCAGTGTTTCAGAGCAGAGAAAACTGTGCAGTTTGAGACCTCATTTTACTGTATATACTTAGAGACTCTTTTTTAATCACTCAAACTTGGCTGGGTGGTTAATAACACGTTTCTGTGATGTGACAAACTCAGAACACACATTTATTGTTAGTTTACAGTAACTTTAAGTTTTCAATAATGACTCTCCTCATGTACATTATCTGGCTTATTACACTGCTACTTACTTTAAAAAATCAATAATTTGACACAAAATATTCATTAAAAATGATTTTATTGCTTTAAAAATATTTTGTTGGTCCTCCAGCTTGTAATGCCGAGAACCTGAGATTTGCAAAACTGTGTGGGGTTTTGTTATAGACCAACACTTCATGATCATGATCTTTGACTCATCCTAACAAAGTTCTGATTAACTGCAGCCACACTGGACTGCAGTAGAATTTACAGGGTGAAATAATGAACTAGTGGTTGATCAAACTTACATCATGTTCAGTCATCTAAGAAATATCAGTTTACAGAAGTCATTTTCTTCTTAACTGACGTCAGTGAAAGAGGATCAAAGACTTTTGAGTGATAACACTGATTCTGATTTTTGATGTCTGATCTTTGCTAATCTTGGTTTTATATTTTCTACATATCGTGAATAAATAGAATGGACCACTTCAATGGTCAGAATGGATTTTCATTCCCTTCTTTCATTGCAGATGGGAACACTCTGGATGGCAAACACCTTCGGAACAGTTTTGACTGGAAAATTATGACGATAATCCTTGGAGTCTGCTGTCTTATGTTTACAATCACTTTAATAACCTGTGGGACAATATGTCTGCTTAAATGTGGTAAGACTTATTATTTCTGTTATTAAATTATAATAAACTCACTTTTAGAAGCACAGCTGGAACAGTACACTGGTGGAGCCAGTATATCCACTGACATTCTGTTTTTGCAGATCACTACTGGCTTATATGTCAGGTGATGAGTAAAAGAGGCTTTTCAGAACAGAAATGCCAGACATGTTTGAGATCGTGCTTTACAGATTTTACATTTATTGTGAGGCTGTTGCCTCTCGTGGCTGTAGTAATCATAAGGGAGATGCATGACGGCTGAGAAAGTCCTGCAACTGTATAACATCACAGTTTTTTTCCAATTGCTTAAGCACAATTTTGAAAACAGGGCTCATTTTGTCAAAACACTAGACACAATTCACACAACCGCACACACAAGTAGCAGAACACCTCAGATCTTTTGCAAAATGAAGCACTTCATTCAAAACTGTACAAAAATGAGTAAAAACCCAACTCTGTCACCACACAGCACACATATGCTTCATATGATCTGATTTTGTTTGAACCAGTTAGACACCGTTCTGTTCAATCTAAAACACGTTTAACATTTTTTCCACTATTAATAAGAATGTTAATTTTTATGGGCCGTGGATTAATAGCAGTGTGCACGTTGTGAACCCACCCATATAGTCTCATCTTCCTATCTGAATAATACTTTACTACTTTTAAATAGCAGGAAAATCCTACACCACTGATTTTAGACCAGGTTGTTGCTGCCTCAAGATAAGCAGTGTGCCTGACCACACCTTACACGACCAACACACCCATCAGACCCATGGGCGCACAGATGGGTACAAATACAATGTGGGTGCTGGGCAAAACAATGACAACTGTATCAGGAAGAAAATAGCAATGACAACTTGACTGTGCTGCATGCCACTATCCGCCGGGTGAAAGATGGAGCCCTTTGAAGTTTTAGACTGGTGTGCATATTTGCAGTTTTTGTATGTGTACATTTGAGAAAAACTGACTCAGTGACTCCAGCCTGCAGTCTAGCTTACACACTTTGCTAATAAACCAGAGATGTACACACCAACATGTTGGTCTCCCCTCTCTTCTTCTGCCCATTTCCACAAACTCTCTCTCATTCATCCACACATGCACACTTTATAGTTCCCTCTCCCTTCCCCACTCTATTATTTTTTCTCCCTCACTCTCACTTCTAAAGGAGCCAGTTATTCATTTGAAATTAGAAATAGTGTTGATTACATACTTAATCCAGATAGCAAGGGAGGTACATACAAGCAAAACAAATTGCTGTTGACTAACTCTGTTTCCATCTTTCATTGTAGTCAAGAAGAAGCCTCGTCGTCCTCCAACAATTGACCCACTGCTGCTGGAGCAGTTTACCATGATGATGGAGAATCTTCCCTACCCTGATCTGCAGAGCGTTCTAGCTGCAGTCACACAGAGTCCAGAGCAAAGCAGAGAGAGGGACGAGTGGGCAGCAAGAGATATGTTAGTAGATCAAGAAGAGCAATTCTATGATCAAGAATACTTTGCTAATCTGCTTGGTAATACAGCTAATACTTAGTAAATTGCTGTCAGTCCTCAGTGCATGACCTTCACACTGAGAGTTCAGGAATGTCAATAAAATAACCAAAATATTAATATATTTACTAATATTAATAATTTATTAATATATTATTAATAATTAAATATTAAGGTTTGCATTTCAAGCCTGTAGCAATAAAACTTTATCACCTTTGTAAAAATATGTTTTTCAAATGGAAGCGCCCACCCCCTTTTCTCTCCCGTTCCCTCCCTCTCCTTCTCTCCCCGAGTGGTGATGTCAACTTTCACAAGACCTTAGCTTATGTAGACTAAAGAGCAAAATAAACACAGGAAAATGTCAAGGAAGAAAATAATCTTACCTTTTGTCTGTAATTTACCGGACACCTGAATTCAAGTTACTTTTTTACTGAACTAAGACAAGCTTGTCTGTAAAACACGCTTCAAACTCAACAGTAACACAATAAAACTCACCAAAGAGTCTTTGTTAGTCTCTCCACTGTTCAACAATCACCAGCTCTGGTTTGGTTTGAAATTAATCCTCAATCCACCACGTTAGATGGGAAAATATTGTCGTTCCCCGCTGCCTCTCTAATGCCTGCCTTCCCTCTCCCTTCTCTCCACTTCACGCCTCTCCTGTTCACGCCTGCTGTGTTCATCAGAGTCCAGATCTGAGCTGTTGTATATCAGTTCAGTACAGTCTTCCCTGTTGTCAAGCTCTTCCCATAAACACTACCCCGGTGCTCCAAGCTGCAGGTCCAGACTCCATTCATGTTGGGGCCTTTAGCTACACAGCTAACTGAGCCAACGGCAGCTGGGAGGCTAGCTGCAGCCAAACAGAGTTACAACAGAGAGTGATTGGAGTGACAGTATTTAACGTGCTCGAGGGTTTATACAGCAACCTCATCATGCAAAAAAAACCTACATCACATGGGAAAAGGTTTTTGGAATGGCTTGGAAAAACAGCATTTTGAACCAAAAACCTGTATTACAGCCAAAATTTGAATGTTTGAATCAATTTACATGAGGAACATTACTGAGAAGCTACAGAGGGATATAAAAAACCTCAAAAACCCCAAAATGAATTTAGTCGCCCTGTAAATATTACACACTGTACGTTATATCAATATATTAAGCGCTTTATATGATAATATCATGTACTTTCTATCATTATGTTACAGTATATACTTTATATGATTATATTAAGATTAGATTATATTGGTACAGAGCAGCTTCACCAGTCAATCACAAAGCTATTACTTTACATTCAGCAGTGGTGCTAAAGCAGGAATGTATTATAACAGCAGTATCCCAGCAGATTGAACGGCAGCCTGTACAAAAGCTGCTGTTCATAACCATATTTTCATTCATTTATCTTAAATGCTCAACGTCATTATCTTCTTTTCTTGAGAAACCAGTATCAGTCAGCGGTAACATTATGTGCAGCTCTACTTTCTTTCCTCAGGCAGTGGGCACGCCGTCTGGTGGTTGTAGAAATGCATTCTGGGACATTACTCACTTATAAGGGGGACGTTATTAGCTATAGTATTTATCTGACTTTGCAGCTCAGTTTGCCTTGCCTTGCCATGCTGGATTTTATTTTCATTCTGTCATATCCCCCAAAATACCAGATGAAAATAATATAACGAATGTAACTTTAATACATAGAACAGTGAGTTATAACCTACCAAAACGACTTGTATATATATGTATATGAGACTTTTCTTGTTAAGCTGCGTTCCATTTTTAGTATTATTTAACATGCATGTCACATGCTCTTTCATTTCTGCATGTCTGCCTTGAGCCAAGTACACCTGAACATATCTGCATTTATTCCACTGCATCAATTCAGGATTGGAGCTGTAAAAAAGTAAACAGGCCTTGATTTTTTAATTGTGATACATTAAGAAACAAGTCAAAGTCTCCAGTGGTCACTGTGAATGATTTCAAAATGTGAAAAAATACAAATAAATACTAATTAGAGATTCATGTGTTTTAGACTTTAGACTCTTTAGACGCTGCTCTGTTTTTTTAAGAGCAGCTGGATTTCTGTCCTCTACGCCAAAGTTGTACTTTATTTCATGCTTTGTATAATTTCATTACTAATTTTTTTTTTTTTACAATAAAAACAAATATAAATCAAACTCCAAATGTTCCCTATTTTGTCCAATTTGTAATGGAGGTTGAGTTAATTCATTGTAATGTTGAATTATTAAATTAGATAATATAATCTCACTGCATTTTATGTAGCAGCATTTCTAATATTTTTCTCATCTTTCAATGTATGTGGCACTATCACAGTCCTTGTCTGACAGTAATTTGCAGTGTGAAAAGATCACTAGAACATCATGATATTGTGATGAAATAATAACCAGTGGTGCCAGGTTCAACAGTTTAGTCTGTGACATAGCAGACATTAACATACTGTCCTCCTCAGTGTCTCTATTTGAAGCTTTGAGTGCCGTGATGTCAGGCCAAAATGGACAAAGCCCCCAAAACAAACAAACAAAATAAAACGCACGTACAAGATTTGATTTGATTTATTTATTTCAAATATTAAAAAAAATGCTTACAAAATAGAAACAAACAATAATGTGCAGACATGAGAAACATAAATTAACATTTGATGTCCAAAAAGAAGCAGGAAGAAGTAACATGCTTGTCTAGCTCTACCCCTAATCCTAATCTATACTAATCCATCAATAATCAATATACGTAGTACTGAGTTGAGGAGTTAGACAGTTAAACTGTTGTTGGTGGAGCGTCCATGTTTCTGGTTGTTTTCAGGTCGTAGTGGTGTTTGACACTGAGATAGTGGAGTGGACACACCCCAGTGTTACAGAGCAGA
>JAJHUR010002387.1:4734-24480 GCA_027495735.1 Lutjanus campechanus | reverse complement strand
ACAAGAAATTGCAGCAGAATTGGGATAAAAAGTTTGAGAGCCAACTTTGTCAGAGGCTGCAATCAAAATGTAAACTTCAGTAACTTTCTATAGATGCGTATTCTCATTAAACCACCTCATCGTCTTATAAGCAGCCCTCTGATACAGTGTGCTCCTGTGTCATGGCTGGAGCAAAGATATTACATAACAGATCCTGTCATGAAAGAGCCCTAAACACGCTGTATGTAAGTTTATTTAAGGGTCTCCACATTGATCCTACTACCATCATAAGCTACAGCTGGGGTGATCCTCCTTTTATCCAGTGCGTTCAGATCCATAGAGATCAGAATGTTGCTGGCTTGGGCTAATTCCTGGACAGTGCCTCTGTGTCTGTCTGTAATGTCAAACACCGTCGTTCAAGAGAAAATGTTGATTGTGATGACGCTTTTACAAACAGGAGTGGGATGTGTTGAATGTCTGGATGAGACAAACATGTTAATAAAGTATTTTTGAAATACTATATAATCTTAACTGGTTTGGATTGTTTGTATTTTTTACCCCAAAAGCAGAACAGTCTCTCTCTTTTTTTAAAAATGTTTACATTCATATTCTGATATGGTTTGTCTAACTTTCCCATTAGCAAAAGGACGACTGTTTATTATACAGATTACATGTAATTGTGTTCATTTCCAAAGTGTACCTTGGTGTCTCGGTTTTATATTTTTTTCCCCCAGTGTCAGCAATTAGATTACATTGATTTCCACATGGCATGAAAAACATTGCATTTTACCATTTAACAAATGCAAAATGATCTAAACTGTGTCCAGCTCTGGTTTGGATGAAGTTTGTAGTTTGGACATTTACTCCATGCTTTGAAACAGCTTAATTCATAAAATACCAAAACATCAAACATTTTTATTTGTTTAATATCTGTATTGAGTCATCATGATTTAAACATAGACTTGACACTTCATACGTGGACAGACGCCTGATGTACAGTTGCTTCGTCAACAAAAGCTACATGATAGAGCAGTAATGAGCAAACTGGCAATTAAATCACAAACCTGAGACTGACATTTTTGTTAATAAAACTCATTTTTTCAGTGCAAACAGACAACTTTTCAGCCCCCTAGTGCTTCCAAGTGGTATTACTGCTGTGCCACTGTGGCAAAGGCCAAAGGTTTTGTGACAAAATCTGTTCTCCTTCCACTACTTCATAATTATAAGTGAAAGCAAACAAGATGTCTGTTTCCACTCTAAACAACAATATAAAATTAAAGTCTCCAAATCATTTGTTGTGATTTTAACTGGGTAAAACCAACAGCTGAGGGCAGTGTTAGTGCAGTCCACTGAGGTGGCTGAAGACAAACTGCTCTAAACAGGAATCAGCTCCCTGTCTGTTACCTTTGGTCAAGCTCATATATATATATATTTTTTAAAAACAATCTGACAATAAAGAGACATTTTGGAAAGTTATTTTTGTCTTGTGAATATTGGCTGTGTTTGAGATGCCATTAAGCCCTTTTTGGAGAATTTGAGTACAGGAGCAAAATGAGTCACTTCAAGTGAATGAAGACCGGGCTCTCCTTTTCTTCACTCGTCACCACTCTCTAGACAGACAAGAAGATCGCAATTTTAAAATCAATTCAAAATGTTCATTTTATGAGGGACAGTAATGAAAATAAACGCATGCGTCTGTCACCTCTTTGAGCCTCATTGTCGATGCTGAGGGCAGCGAGGTACATCATCAACTCCTTCTTTTCCTCTTTGGGAACATGGCCTCCTTCAGCTAGACAGTAGTCGATGAACCTGCAGATGAGCAGGAAGGAGATAAAAACAACAGGGAAGTTAACGGACTGCTCTCTTGAATATAACATTTTAATTGAAATTTTAAAACTTCTACAAGTAACTTTAGTATTTGTTGATTTTGGAGGTCCCTGTAGACAAAAGCAGAAGTGTTTCCACAATAATAACCACAAAATATAACGTGAAATATAAACTTAGCTGGATAAAAATCTCCTTCTGCTTGTTTTGAACTGGCTAACATACAATTCACTGTAACACTGCCTGGAGAAATGTAAACACAAAGTTGTTTGATCTAATGTCATGGAGAATCTGATCCGTGCAGCTAGCAAAGGGCTGCTGGAATCACACCCATGGCTGCTGGCGAGGACTCAGCCTCTGTATATGGACGCACGCTCCACCAACTGAGCCACTGGAACACCCCACCAATTACGAGATATAAACTTTCTGCATTTTTGGTACCCTCTAGTGGCAGCAAAGCTTGGGCCTAGTATTGAAAAACATGTCCTTGAGCCAGTTTTGATTCATGAGCCTTTATGTAAAATTGAATGTAAAGGCACAAGTTTAAAAATGCAGAAATGAAGAATAAAAAGTGAAATCTAAATAGCTAATCTAATTGCAGATGGTCTCATTAATTTATATTGGTCATAAAGAGGCCTCAGTTATAAACTGAGACTATTTCCTAACCAGTTAGAAACTCCTTGTAGTAGCTTTAATAGGTGTATGTTGATAGAACAGAAGTAGCCATGTGACACATACCGTTTCCAGGCACGATCTTCTGTCAGCAGTTTGGGGTTTCCCACCACAATCAGCAGGGCTTTAGCTCGAGTCACAGCCACATTGAATTTCTGGAAAGAGAAAAGTGTGCATCTGTCTGTGAACGATGTTTAGTTGTGTACATACACAGTGTGCATACGTGTGTCTGGGTTGTATACCTTCTCATTCTTGACAAAGCCAAGGTTGAACTGTTCGAACTTGCTCCGAACTGTAGACACCATGATCACTTTCCTCTCCTGACCTTGGAATTCCTCCACCGTTCCAACCTGACACACACACACACACACACACACACACACACATATATATATATATATATATATATATATATATATATACACACACAAGTCTTCTGCTGTGTTTCACGTTATTTAAGTAAGAAATATTTAGTTACCTTAAGGGTGCTCATGTCCTTAAATTTAAGGTCTTTTCCAACTTTGTCCAGAGCCTTACGGATTTTCTGCACCTGTTTTACACCCAGAAAGAAAAAGTTCCAGCTGATCCACTGATAAATTCAGTTCCCATTTCAGCAGGTGTTCATGTGTACTTGGACCAAAATAATCTGCAACAACAAACTGTTGTATTCTGTGTGGTGAACTCAATTACAGTTTTTCTCATTTGCTTTGGCTCAATTCTTGGAAAAAAAAATTCAAAACAACAAAAATTAGTTTGTTATTCAGAGAAGATCTGAATTTATAATAGCATGTGTTTTGGCATATGTGTGCAAAAGTAAACATGGCTCGCTGATCTAAACTGATGAGTTGCTTCTCATGGTGAAAAAACAAAACATTTTGAGGAATACAGCTCACGCAATGATAAAACACAACTTTTCATTTAGGAGTCATTAGACAATTTACTGACACAGGGTCTAGGTTTTGAAGCATGGATGAAATGTTTTGGGTGAGTTTACTACCTACTGCAGAAATGCAATAGAGTTGTGATGTAGAAGTTGATGATTGCACTTACAGTTTAAGGAGTGTTAGGCTGTTTAGAAAAATTAGCCAAAGCCATTCAGAAAAAATGTAATTCTAACCTGTTTCCTGTAGGGGGTGATGATTCCTATTTCACTGGGTGAGATGGAAGCCATGCCCCTCCTGCCACTTATCAGTTTCTCCAAGTAGTCCATCAGCACCTCCACCTCTGCTATGTTGAAGTATGAAGGACTGCTGGCCTCACGTGCTTCAACACCATAAACGCTGTGGAAGATGACCGGGAAGCCCTGAGAGATATGTGAGATATATCATAATCATCATAATCATAATGTTTTAATCAGCAAAAATCATTTAATTACAGTGTTAAATATATTGTCCCTCAATGAAAATCCTCTAACAAAAAGGAGCAGTATTAGTATTAGAACAATTATTTTCATTATAGATTAGTCTGCTAATTATTTTCCTGATCAATTGCTTATTCTATGTCTTAAAACCCTGTTTTTTCCATCTGAATATCTAAATCGCAAAGATATTTAATGTATAAAGAAGTAAAACAAAATCAGAAAATCCTCACTCTGGCGATGCAGGAACAAGCAAATGTTTGACATATTTGCTTAAAAACTGAGCTGTTTAATTGATTATCAAAATAAATAGTTTGCAATAAATTTTCTGTTGATCGACTAGCTGATCAACTTATTGTTCAACTACAAAATGGGAGTAAAATGGTTACATTATATATTAAAGGCAAAGAAGTAACTAAGGGCATTTTCACACCTGTAGTTCAGTTAATTTGGTGTGGGCCAAAAGAAAAAAGATTCATTTTTAGTTCTGGTCCAGTTCGTGCTCACAAACAAACCAAGGAGAGTAAAAATCAGTGCATCCTCAGGACCCACATAGGGAAATGAAATTGTGATGACTGACAGAGGTTTCTGCAGCAATTAAATGCTTCTGATGTGTATATTTAAGAGCTTTCAAAGAAATTACCAGTTATAAACATCTATCAAATTGCTGCATGTTATGTATAATAACTAACAGGCAGAGACAGGATGAAAAGGAGGCGTCCAGTGCACTGCGCACATAAGTGTGATGATGACCTGCAGTGGCTCATGTGTGTGTAATGTCCACACAGAAACAGCATGCTGCTGTGCTGCATATGCCTTCTCAGACGGACTCGGGCCGTAAACACCCTAAGTCTTGAGGTGCAGACGTATTGGTCACTTTTCATGCTTTAATTTCTAAAAGACGAGTTTGCACACGCACTGTACTGTATGTGTGTGCTGAAAGAAGAATCATTACCTTCTGTGGGAGCTCTTCCCATTCGCAGCAGGAGTTGCGTAACTTTTTATCTGCGCTAACCTCCAGCTCTCCGTCATAGAAGAGCTCGTTGGGAATCTTCAGGATGGCAGGGTGGGACCTGAAAAGGACAAACACAAATTACAATAGATAAGAAAATATGGAAAATTACACATCAAGAAGTGACCTACAGCCATCTCTTCTACCACACCTGTAGTTATGCAGCAGTTTGGTGACAAAGCACTTGTTGAACACGCCTTTGTTCTTCTGGTACAGAATCATCATGCGCTCCAAGAGGGACATTCCTGCAGACAGCAGAGCATTTTAACTCCTGAAATACACACACAAATAGAGCAAGACAGTGTTTTCATGTTTAAAGTTTGTGTGTAACAAAAGCTGAACTGCAGAACTAAGTATCCTCATGTATGCAAACTATGGTGTTATAAACAGGACAATATGTGAATGTGTCTGTACTCACCCAGGCCGTATTGCGCTGCAAAACTGGATCTGATAATTGGTCCAAGCTGCTTATGGTCTCCAGCCAGAACAACCTGACCAGTCCCTGCCTGGAGCAGGCCTTTGTTCCACAGATAACAAAAATCGACCAACATATAAAACAAGTTCAGTACAGTCACAGACTAGCATTACCACCTTGTACCACATTGTATGCCTCCACCAACCAGTCAAGTTGCAGTTTACATCCATGTCTGTCCAGCCTTTGAAGGAACTTATCACTGTATTGACGTGTGATTCCAGTGAATAATTTCTAGTGAGCTGCTTAACTCGAGCGGCTGTAAAGTGCTAGATAAACTGTTCATACACGTCTCTGGGATAAATATGCTGTTTCCTTAAATTCTTCACAATGTTGTTTTGTTATTTAAACGCTTATATTATGAAGCAGCATAATCAGGAAATGCTGTCATTCGTGGTTGAATCAGTGAATACGAAATGGTAAAATAAAGCAGAACCCTTAAAGTATAAACAGAAACACAAGAGAGAAACTAAACTGCCAACCACAGAGATTCAGAAATAGAAGCTAAAAAATTACAGAGTTGAACATGCAAAGACTTTTATAAATGTCTGTGTCTCAGCTCTGCTGCATGCAGGAGTTGAGTATCATAACACAGGCTTGTTCAAGGGGGAGAAAAGGAGGGTCGGCTGCAGTTGGTGTTATGTCACCGCACCTGCTTGGAGGCGGGTCGGCTCATTTTGGCCCCACTCCAGAGAAGGTCCATCTCTGGTAAAGTGGTAATGGAAATGCAAATCAGCATGGCACGTGTAACTTTGTACACACTTATTTCCCTATACAAGACAAATTCTAAATCCTAAAAAAAAATCCTTTAAAAACCTTCTGCTAAAGTGAACCCCATTTCACCATTTGTGCAGTTGCTGGATGGAGGAAAGTTTTAGCCTAGGGTGTGATGCATAAAAGGCCCACTACTTATTGCCTCTGTTGGTTATGTTGCTTATAGAGGTAATTTTGCAAGGATATGAACAGGTATAAAGTAATGTAATGCTGTTTACTGGATTTTATTGACTGTTTCAAAATACAGTGCACCTGTTTTTCTTTACCTGCCAATGGGATTAAACTTTCGGTCTCCACAGCCTGTCCTGCCTCGTCCACAAACACATGAGTGAAATGATCTTCAGGGATGTTTCCTGTGACCAGCCTGCAGAGATCAGAGAATCAACACACGTCAGCAAGCTTACTATCACAGAAATTTACCTACAGAGCTGATTGATAGTATTTTGGATGGCGGAGAAAACAAAAAGGATGGCAATAGTGTAGTATGCAACAGTAAACTGCAACTTCATTGTAGTGTCATGTAAGGGTGGGCAACATGGTCAAAATCTTGTATCATGGTATAAGTGAATTTATATGACGGTATAACGTATATTTCACGATACAGTAATTATTCAGTGAATTCAATTCAGAAAAATTGAAATAACCGTACTCGAGGGCTGTCTTTTTCTTTGCGTTTCGAACATTCATTTGGACATGAGGTGAAAAGTTCATATTTGAGCTGTTATTACCTGTTCAAAATGTCAGCTGCAGTCTCTATAGGTGCATCAGACAATTTGATGTACCTCTAAGAATTCACTTTGATGTTGACCCGAATTTATTCGAACGAATTACGGGTCATTTTACATTCTTTTGATTTTTTGACAGTTTTGACAGCCCTACCGTTCTCATGTGAGACAACACAAATAAAAGACAGTAAATCTAAAATTATTTCAAAATGGAATGAGAACAATCATTTCAAGTGTTACAGGTTTTAAGATAAAAGTCATCCCCACACAGTTCACCCCCAAATCAAAAGTAGATATTTTTCCTGATGTTTATCCATCTAGATATTTTTGGTGTGAGTTGCACAGTTTTGGAGATATCAGCCATAGAGATGTCTGTCTTCTCTCTAATATAATAGGACTCAATGGCCATCAACTTGTGGTGCTCAAAGCACCAAAATAATAAAAAACATTTGAAAAATTCAAAACCAGTGTCTCTTTCCAAAAATCATGACCCGTTACCTCAAGATAATCCACAAACCTTGTGAGCAGTTTAATGTAGGGCCTACTGTAGTGGGATATTTTCCATGCCATATCCTTTTTCCATTCCCTGTCTAAGTTTCTGAAGTTGGTGTTTTCTGGAAACACAAGCATCTTCCCTTTTTATGTGACTGTCAAATGTAGAGATAAGAGCTGAGATTGATTGGTGTGTGGGAAGAGAGGAATGTGTAATGAGGGAATGCTGGTGCACCTAGCGAATAATCTAGCCCATGGAAATGACCTGAGCGTATGCTTGTTACAATTCAAGAGACACACAGGAACCCTAGAGCCATGGAAAGTGTTTCTGTCAGTGATATATCTTTAAAAAACCTTTGATCATATAATGAAAACCTAAGGGGGGTAGATATTTTGGTTGAGATTTATGGGAAAGGAGCAATATATAACAATTGTTCTTCCAAAATGAGTCCTGCAGTCCAAATAGTGAGTTGGAGCCACAGATGCTATTTATAAAATAGGTTTAAATCCTATTTAAAATGTTGTCAATGGTTGAAGTGAGTTGTTTCCCACATTTATACCATGACACGGTATATATATCATATCACCCAACCCTTGTGTCATGCAGGTGAGCAAATTTAACTACCTTCCAGCGGTATACAGGGTGGTGACCATGATCTTATACTCCATCAGCTTCTCTTTTGCAGGAAAATTGAAACCCTCTCCCTCCAGGTTAGAGCATGCCTGTAAAAGTACCAACATGTCCGTGTGTAAAAAAAAAACTCAACAACAGCACCAAACATGTAAAGCACCTGATCTCTTTACATCTAAAACAATCATTATCAATTGAATGCACAAGCACTGACCTTTAGTTTTTCAGGGACATTTTGTGGGTTGTAGCTCTGGGCGTACATGCGGAACACTTTACGCTTGTCCATGTCGCCCTCCAGAATCTTCAAGCAGAGCAAATCAGTAGCGTCATTGCATGGAGCACAGGCCAGGATGTGGCATGTGTCCTTGGTCTTCTCTATCTGCTTGATGGCCTCCACCAGAGTCACAGTTTTGCCTGAGTAGACAAAGGACCATCAGAACAAAGTCAAGTGCACTGAATGTCTGGCTGCGTGCGGCGGTTTGCAGGTAAAACCTATATTGCTCGAACAGTACCAACCAGGACAAAGTAATATGCTGGTATTTGCTGTACCTGTTCCAGGCGGGCCAAACACCAGGTAAGGGGCAGGTATGGACGAACCAGCTACAATGTGCTGTACAGCCTGATACTGCTCTAGGTTTCCCTCCAGCTTTGGGTTAAACAGGCTACTGAGAGGAAGAGAGAGGAGCAGAGGTATGAAGTCAGAGTTGAGTCACAGGTAGAGAGTCAGCCGTTATGTTGACAGACAGACAGACAGACTGACCACATATGTGTGTGCTATTTTTTCAGTTTGAGAAATCTCTACATGTCTAGAAAGGATTAACAGTCAATTCAAGCTGGCTGCTGCCTCAAAGGGGACTACAAATTGTGACTGTTGCTAGGTCGTTACTAATGATACTTTGATTATATTTTTTATTTTGTAATAATAATTGCAAGTGCCTTGGTCCTGATGGCATCACTGCCATGCCAATAACGACGTTAAAGCACACCTTCTCGTGTGATATTGCTTAGTTATATTATACATACATGGCATTATCACTATATACATACATACATTATTATTATGTTATGCTATGTTTAATAGTAGTTGTAGTAACAGTAGTAGTGGAAGTAGTAGTAGTAGTAGTACTAGCATAACTCTCTTTGCACACTAAAATCTCTTGGACTTTGTCCACTGATCGTCAGTGCCTTGTGTCTATCTGATCTTTTTTTCTTTTTTTTTTCTTGGTGTATTTTAACTGTGTTTTGGACATTTTGTGTAATTTGTCTGTCTGTATCTGTCTATCCATCCCTGAAAAGTTAAAATTTCCAGTAGGAAGTATGCCACATAAAAATATCTAATTGCATATTTTAAACAAAATCTAACTTACTTATTATTATTATCTATTTAATACTGAAAAAAGTGGCAGACTGGTGCTTTCCACGGTACTGAAAGGAGCGCTAGGGTATGTAATCGCATATCACATACATTCATACACGTGTCAACCTATCATATATACTTTATGCACACACATAAAGCTATCACGTATTCTTTATGCATGTACTCATGACAAAGGGAGTAATCCGGTCCTACTGATAACACATGAACCAAGTTCCTCTCCTAGCAGATAACACATAATAAGCACCTCTCAGAGAACTGCTAAAAAAAGAAAAAGATGCTTTTGTCTTATGTTCGGCGTCAGACACCTGCAGACTGTTTACCACTCTGTATCTGTTCTGATCCTTTCTGCAAGAAGCTCAGTAAACCTTTTTCAAAGACATTTCTTTGTCGGACTCCTTATTCTCAGATTTCCACCACAGTATTTAATTATGGTTTGTTAATTGAACATTTCACCTTTTGTTGTGTTATATATGATCATATTCCCTATTATGTGTGTCTGGAAAGGATTAAAAAAAATTAACTTGGCATCATGCTGTCGGAGTGCACTGGAACAATGCTCCACCACTTGTTTGTTTTTTTTTTCGGTGGGTGAGGAAATACAGTATTTGCAGTTCACATAATCTGTACTTTTAAGTGCTTGAAGATCAAGTCATCACTTCTTCCAGTTGTGTTGACTCGCAGTCACAGCAGAGGCAGAAAAAGCTTGTGTGGACTGACTGTGGCATAATGTTCTCAACATGATGAAACTATTCAGTCTAACTTTGAAATTGTGTGGTCCATTGTGGTTAAATGGTAACCAGTAGTGGTAGTGGTTACATGACAGGCCACAAAATAAGTAAGTAAGCTTAAGTATGCCCCACCTCTCTGTTACTTAAACAAAGCTAAAAAAAAAAAAAAGTCTAGTGTAAAAGTCTAGTGTGCCAAACCTGAGTGGGCGAGGCTCAGCATGCTGAGAGGGGGCACGTGCAACAGGGAACAGCACCTTTCCCAATCTGCATTCAGCTGACAGCTCTGCTGCTCTGTGCTGAAGACGCAAAGTCAGGCGGCTAAAAGAGAACTCAACTTTGAACTTCATGTTAACTTCAAAGCGCTTCAGTAACCTGCAAACAAACAAACAAACAAAACAAACAGTGTTAATCTTGAATACTAACAAACATGTTTAACAAGAATCATTTTAAACAATATTTCTGTTTCTTAATTCTGTGTGTTACTATAATGTCATGATCTTACTTCGGGCCGAAGCCAAGTTTGAGACTGTCCCGCTGCACACTGTGGACGTAGCCACGATACTTCACTTCCTCCTCTCCTACAGGATACACCAGCAGCCAATCCCCTCGTAGCACAGATGGGCGGTTCTCAGACACACCAGGGACCTGGCAGGTGTTTATATTGGAATCAAAATCATTTAAAATGTATCAGACATCATTTGTCTTTTGTTTTCTGATTTTTTTTCTTATCACACTACATAATATTACTACACATGACAACCTTCTGTCAGCAATGTTTGATTACACTTCAGACAGTGTACCAGCAGTGTGAAAATGTTCAAATTACAACTTTAACAAATTCTGTCTTGAGATCTATGTCTGATACACATCCACAGAAACTACATAAAGGAGGTCAGAGCCTGTAGTGAATATCAGAATGTCTTTTAAACGAAGCCAACACTAATGCTTGATAATGCTAATGCAAATTATCTTTAACAAATCTCTCAATGAGAGAGGGAATGAACAAGTGAAGGACTGAGTGACTTTGCAGGTGAATGAGTGAGCGTATATTTACCTCCAGAATGAGAAGGTCCTTGTTGAGTGGGTCTCTGGTCATGGTGACCTCTTCTCTTTGATCATTGGGGATGTTGAATTTCTTGATATCCTCCTCCTGCTGTATCTCCTCCAGATACAGCAGCAGCTGAAACTTTGTGGAGTAGTTCTGCCAGCACAACGGCTTCTTCAGCTGCGCCCGTCTGACCAAAGATGTATGGCTGCGTACGAATATTGCCATTGTATGTATAAATTAACCATGTCTCGAAGAAATAATTATTTTGTGTTGTCAAATGTGATCGCTGCATAGATCAGGTTCAAAGCCAACATTTTTATGAATGAAGCACCACATTTATCAACCACACTCCTGAGTCTATGTCAGGTGGTTGATTTTGTAAGACCAGATTTTACATTCCTTACAGCTGAACCAATCGGATCCATCAGACCGGCAATACATCATCCAACCCGTCAGCAGGCCACGCCCCTTTCTGGGGGAAAACTTAGTTTTCTTATAATGGGAGAGATCGGAAAATGCTGAAAAGCTGCAGTGTAGCAGGTTGTAAAACATTTTTTAATTGTTTTTTTTTTTCATGCCTTAAGAGGACTAAATACACTTAATCATGACTGAAGGTATCGTAAGTCAAAACTGTCATAACAGAGACAATGAGACAATGTTATTCTCTTATACTTTGTTCTTACACTTTGATGTAGATAATCTGTAGCCTTAGCTGTTTACTGCTACAATGACCAAAGAATGACCTGGTGAACCCTGCTGTTATAACCCCACTGCAATGAACTCCCTGGGCATAGAGGAAATGGCAGGATGAGATCTTGATCACCACAGGAGATTATACCTGGTTGTAAATTCCTGAGATGGGTCACCATCAGTTTTATGTACCCCAACTGTTTTGCTTTCATCTGTTGAGTCTGTTAAGTTTCAACCAAAGGGCCAGAGGCATATTAGAAAGTATAAGAATGGGGTGAAGCATTTGGTCAGGGGACACAACTCTGAACTGATTACTGCCATGTGGTTCTGTGTGTTGTCTCCTCTCTATAGAGAATAAACACTTGGTGCATGCTACCTTTCCAGTCTTGTTTTTTGACTCTATAAGCAGACCGGGAAATTTCCACAACAGTGGTTACAGTATTTCATTGTGGTATGTTTTTTGCAGAAATTGATAATATTTTAGAAACTTGCCGGATAAGTTAATTAGAAATATTTCCTCATTTTGTTGACTGAAAACATAATCTGTCTGGCATCACACTTACCTGAAAATGTGTTTGCTGTTGCAGATTAGTTGTCTATAAACATAATTTCTACTGGCTATGATGTGATATTTAAAATACATTAATATCACAATGAAAACACAACAGTGGGCTTAGGTTTTCCATACTCCTGTAAATATCTACCTATAGAGTTAAATGACATCAAAATTGAAACTGAATTTACCTTTCCTTGGAGAGTAAAGTTGGGTTCTTCAGTAAGCGGATGAGCTCTTTCATATAGGGTGGCATTTTATACTCTCTTAGTTCAACCTCACTTTGTAGCTGCATATCTGGCCACCTGGTAAGACAAAATGAAAAAGGTTGGATACATCACTAGGAGACATTTCAACTGTTACATTAGCTCCATATTTAACAGTGTGTCTTGAGTGTCCAGTAATACCCTTCAGGTCGTCGTCCACGCTCAATCTTGGCTTTTTGTTGAGGGGTCCAGGCAGGGCGGGAGCAACGTTTGTAGGGTGCTGTAGGTGCCAGCTCCCGTCCTAAGGCAGTTATACACCGAACCTCAATAAAGCGCACAATGTAGACAGGCGCAGTGGACATCTGCAGGTCTGGTCTGAATTCAAATGCCAGTCTAGCTGGATAGAAACCAACATAAGGGCAGCAGAAAAGAACCTGGATTTCATAGCTGTGACCTGCGAAAAGAATATAACAAGTAATTGCCTTTATTCTATTTACAGTGGTTTATTGTGTCCATAAATTCTTTCTCAGCTGAGCAAAAATGGCATCATGATATTTAAATAATTTAAATTACCTGGTTTTAGACACAGCGGTGTCTTGGTCACATTTTTCACATCTTTCAGGGTGAAGTACTTGAGCTTGTTTAGTGGAGTGTAGTTGATGAAATACACAGGTTCTGTTCCAGTGTTTTCCACTTTCAGATTAACCAAAAGCTCCTTCAAAAAGAGAAATAAAAACATAGTTTTAAATTTGTACCATGACAACAGTGGGATCATGTGATTCAGAAGATGATCATCAGAGATCGCAACTCAAAGTCCACCTACAGTCGTGCATTTAACGATATAAAATGCTCTGCAAGGAGTAAAAAAAAATGAGTCGGACATGTTTTTTTGGAAAAATAAGTTGAAATACCTTGTTAAAATGGCTTAATATAGCTCTACACCTTGCCTTCATTTAGTATTTAAGGATTCATGAATATGCAAATAGTCCCTGTCCTCTCCACACTGTTAGTCACTGTAACATTAATGTAGGCTCACAGTTATAAGAACACTTTTAAAACAGAGTGATACATGTGGTTAGAAGTCCCAGTGATGTTGTACTCCATATCAGCATTCATGGACTGTCTGTCATGCAATCAAATTACTTGTTTGGAACTAAGTGATGTACAAAGTTCCATAGCATTAATACCTCATTTTTATCCACACAAAAGCCAAGTTTCCCGTCCTCAAAATCATGCTCGGAGGTGATGCGGATACCCTGTTTGTCAGAGGTGTACTGAGCCCTGTGGATGCAAGAAGAGCAAAAGTTAGTCAACATCGTATTAAAGGCAGCTGAGCAGCATGAGACTTTGAAGATCACCATTAAATTGCAGAGTCTAATTTCAAATATATATATTTCTTGGTGAGTTTCACTGCTTGGCTCAGGAGCTGAAACTTTACCACAGCAGCTTCAGCACACTGCTGAAACAGCTGGCACCAAGTTTGAAGAAACAGAGGCGTCGTTTCAGAGAGCCGATTGAGAGCAGAGGCTAGCTGCAGCTAAAATATATTATATGATTTGTAAAAAGTTTCAGCCGTGCACAATGCGCATTTGGTTAATTCACACTCCAACAGGAGGGGTGGGGTGGGGGGGGGTGGCCTGGTTAGAAGATTACACATGGGTGTTTTACATGGACTGTTGAAGCTTGATACACACACCATTGTCCTTTGCCTGATTTTCTAAGATCCCAAATAAAGAGTACTAAATTGTGTGTTCATTCTAACACACTGCACATTTGGTTGGTGTGTGTTTTGCAAGTGATCAACTAAGAATAATTGCGTAAATGACAACAGGTGCAAACGCTGTGGAGAGAGACGTATTTAAATGAGTAATTTGTGCGTTTTACACCTTCGGGAGTTTGGATGGTAAGCAGAACGACTGCAAACGCAAAATGGAATTTGAAGTGTTAGTGAAAGAGGCAAATAAACATATAAACAGCTACAGCTAAAAAAGAACCTAAATATTAATGTTATATGGGAGAGTATCTGCGAGAAAGTCAGAAACAACAGATGAAATCAAGAGAAAATGGCAAGACATAAGGCAAAGAACAAAACAAAAACTGGCTTATAAGCAAACTTGCTCTTGCTCGTCCTCTGTGGCTCGAGCGCCCCGGCGGGACACACTATACACTGGACACTCGCACTGTATCTAGTCTGACAATGGCCATAAATGCAAGAAGTATCAAAGATGGGGTACAGGCAGTGAAGATGTCTCTCAAATGGTACCACAGCAGAGCAGCTGGGGACTTGAGATGGAGGAGAAGAGCACACTGGAGGAGAGTCATGAAAAACCCCAGTTGAAAACGTAATGTTGGCGAAAAGTAGGAAATAGGAATACATAATAAATGTCGGGGTTAATTTCCTTTAGGCTACAGTGGTTGTGAATGTTCAGTTTCATTTGGCTGCCATAAATTTATGTTTAATCATAGTGCTTTTCTGCATTAAGGATTATTGAATGAAATACAAATAAATGCATACCCCATGAGAAATTCCTTTTAAACATATTATATACAGACACCAAATATTATTTTCACACTTGGTAAATCACAATTCATGTGTAAAATTAACTTATTTGCAATTTTTCCTCCTACTATTTACACCTCAGGGTAGAAATGTCCCATACTGCATATTCATTGAGGCAAGCTCACTAAATGCACATTTGAAAAAGGCAATCCTCAGTGTGCACCATTAACTTGCACATTTGTTTGCGGGTGATATCAAGTTTGTACGCGTCTCTTTAACATGCAAACGTTCAAGAAATCAGGCCCTATGTCTTTAAAATCTTTGTCTCTGTAGTTTCTTTTCCCTTCATCATACAAAAACATTAAATATTTTGAATGTGGTGTCCTCAACAGCATGCAGTTTGGAGCATTTATGTGAAAAGGCCTTTATGGCATCTTCACGTGAGCTTGCAGGCGCAGGCAAGAGTTGCACCTCGTGTGACTCTTGTGGGAGATATTTTTACTTGTTTATTCATATTAATTTACTTGTTTCATGCATAAATAACAAGTGTAATGAATTCTAATAGATTTTTAATGAACAAGCTTTGTTATTTTTCTTATTGTGATGTCCAGAAGAGAAGGGTGTCTGTGACCAATAGTGAGAGGTATGAGAGGAATGCATGTGTACCCAACTCCCACGAAGACAGGAGAAAATGTAACCGCCGTTGTTTTCATAAAATAGTTAAGTACCAAGGACATGAGATAATGGTGTGTTATCAGTCTAGGTAAAAAGTGATGCTAGTGTGCTCCCTGAGACTAGCTCAGTTTTGTTGTACATTTTGAGATTTCTGATTGTTGTGGGATATTGTCCATTTGCCATAAAGGAAGGTGTGTTAGGTCTCTTTCTTCAGTCTGATCCCAGGATCGGCTCGAGTTCGTTGGTTTTGCTGCACCAGGAAGCCTAACAAATTCTATATAGCAGAGGTTGCGCTATCTCCAGTGATCTTTCTTTGTCATCAGTTTGGACTTTGAAATATTTTTGACAATTGACTTTTTCCAGCAAGTTTAACAAAGTGTTGTGGCCTTAAGCCCAGACCTCACTGGCCTATTTTCAGAGACTTTTGTCACAACACGATAAAGCGTAATTCACAGCGATCTCTGAGGACAGCTTTGTGTTAAAGTGTGACAACGAATAGTGTGGTGGAGGGTCTAAGCCATCTGGCCCTGGTGAAGATTCTCCTAAAGCACTCCCCCATGGAAAAGGAGCAGCTCCCTCGTTTGATATAAATGGCTCATACTCAAACGAAAACACAACTATTTTTATTTTAAATATTGTGATGGATAAACAGCACTACAGGAAAAATATATTTCTGATTTTGCCGTGAAATGTCCCTTTAAACATATTTAACAGCACAGACAAACTGCTCTTGCAGCTCTCTTACAGGGACACACACACAAAAGGCTTTTGGAAGCATGATAATCAAAAGAGGACCCCGTTACCAGTTTTTCTTCAGCTTTCTTTTCAGGCGGGCCAGCTCCTGGTCTTGAACCCCAGCGTAGGCCTGTAATGTCAAGCAACTGGCAGCTCCATTGACCCTGCGGGACTGCTGGTCTGCCTCCTGTGCAGAAAATCACTTTCATGTCAATCATTTCTATGTCTTTGGATGAAAAATGGCACTATCAAGTAGCTGAACATCCACTAATTTTTTATTGGCATTAGCAGACTTTTAATGGCATCCTCACCTGTTTTTAATATTAATACAATATATATAAATGAATATGTTTGCAACAGAAGGCTTTGTCTTAAGACATTCAAAATAATTTTTTCTCAGTGTGGCACCCAGAAATGCCCCTAACACAAAAAATTACACAGGAACACCGCCGGGTTGTGCACTGAGCCCTTTCCTGTACAGACTATACACCAATGACTCCATCAGTCCGTCACCCACCACTACTTACCTCAAATACTACACAGCTATCTTTGCCCTATGCACAGATAACCACTCTGTTCTGGGAGTGGGCATTGGCCACCCCAAATACCACCCCTTTATACTCAAGCATGATCGGTTATCTATCTATCTATCTATCTATCTAAACTATAAAATATAAAAGTACACAGGGCATCGATAAATATCAATAACAATGACAAAGATTGTGTCCTTTTCAGTACCTGTGACAAAATTTACAAAACAAAAATACAAAAACATAATAATAAAACATTGCGTTGGTTCACTGAGATGTACGCTGCATTTCATTAGTCACTCAACATGCCCTCATTCACTTCCCCTAGGTGGAATCCCTGCCACCAACATAAGTGTCGTCCCGTTTGTCTGAAAAACTGAAGTGAACTTGGTGAGATCGACCATCTGAGGGCTGAGGGAGCGAGTCAACAATGATCGTCACTCTGAGGTGTGTATCACCCACAATTATTGCAACATTTTTAAATCAGAAACTGATCAAACTAATTACCAAGTGTAGATTGATTCATCATTGAAATGAGTCTGCTGGTATTTAAGATGATTTTTTAAAAAGAAGTGTAACACTAAGCTACAACTGGCTGTCAATCCATTAAAGTTTGGGCTCAAAGTGAACAAGGGCGAGTGTATTTCATTAAAATCCCCCGCTCCTCCCCCTCCCTCTGCTCTCCAAGAGGCCGTGTGACGTGAACTGCTACGTCATACCAACGACTGCGGGTGAGTGAATGAGGTGAAGTGGAACTACTAATGAAACGTAGCGGTCCATACATGACATTTCCGTGGAGTGATGCTATGATTGGTGGAGCTAGCAGGAAACTACACAGATTGGTCAATTTTGCAATGATTAGACAAAATTGCAAGGCTGTGCAGAATTGACAGAGATTGTTTTAATTTGCATTTATTGTTGCGATAGCAACAATGCGACTTCCAGGAGGGACTGAAAGTCCAAAACAAGAAAATACAGGCAGAGGTCTTGGGGGTATTTTTGGCCCCAAACAGCTTTTCTTCCACCTTGAATGATGCAATTTTTTTCCACTTCAAAGGCTGGTAAGAGTAAAGTGTTTGAATAAAATGAGAAAACTAATTATTTATATTATTAATAATTGGGTGATTCTTCAACTATGGGCAAATTTGGCCAGGAAAGTTTTAGAAAATCTAACATTATTTAGAGAAATGTATTTATTTATTTTATTTCTCTATCCTGTGTAGAAACATTTTCTGACAGTGGCTGTGCTGAAATTATTCAAATAATATACAATTTTTGCCATTTTTTTTGTCACATTCAGAGGAAATCATCATTTCCATCACACCACAAAAATTGTTTTTTAAACAAAATTATGAACATACCTTGTGTTTTCAAAACATTTAACAAATTTCACACACAGATGTGACCAAATATTTTCAGGGTTTTAGAGGAAGTATTTTCCCATTGTTAAGATGAAAAACAGCTTTTAACTGTTTATATTAAGTCTTTTAATCAATTTCTCATGTGGCATAATCATGATTTTTCCACTTAAGTAGATTAATTGTAATAAAAGCTGCACAATTTTAAAAACCACAATAAAGTTTAGAGCTATTGTGTTATTTCTTTTTATAGAATTTTACAGACCACACAACTATTAAGCAATTAATCTAAAAAATAACTGATCAATTAGTCAATCATGAAAATAATCCTTATTTGCACCCCACTTTAAATTATATCTGCAACCATTTGAAACCAACATTATGATCTATGAGTTGAAATTCAAAATAAAATCAAATTGAAACAACTTTTTTACAAGTTTTTAAGTACAGAATGAAACTCCTGTCTTCTTAGGTTCTAAATTAAAGTTAGTTCAAGTGGATTCTAAAATGAATTTTACTATTTTACTTTTTAAAACAGTATATGAACCTAAATGAAATTAAACTTTTCAATGGAACACCCCTATTTTACACTACAGAATTGTACAAACAGGGGTTTGCGTTCACTTTAAACATTTAAAGTGCTCTACCAGCATTTTAATATTGGTATATTGCTGCATAACCCAGGAACTCTGTATCTGTCAAACTTGCATGTGGACCGAGGTTTTCTTGCTATCTTTCCTTCCATTGTGGTCAAGAACAGAACTAATTAAGTGTTTTATTTAGCTTTTTAATTTATATAAGCCAAATAAAATGCATTTTTAATAGAGATAGACCGATTATCGGTCGGGCCGATTATCGGCGCCGATATTCGGCATTTTGTCGCATATCGGCATCGGCCTTTTTTAAAAATCCGACGGCCGATAAGCGATCAATTTAAAACTGGGTTATTTTGGCTCTGATGCAGCCACGCCTCTCTGTCTGCAGTCACTACTCTGTCTCCAGCATTGTCCCACCCACAGCACCATCTGATTGGTTACACGCGCAACAGCCAATCAGCACAATCACACCACAGGGAGGAGAAAACGTTTTGCTTAGTGAAGAAGCTACGGTGAACACGGTGAAGGTAAGTTAAGGCAGCAGACTCTCCCGAAACTGTAATAAACATAAGCGGCAGCTATGCTCGCTCGCAATCCCTCCAGACGTGTCTGTTAATCACTTGAAACAAGGTTGCGGATAATATGGGAATAGTCCTAGTAGAAGTATGTGTGTGTGTGTGTGTGTGAGTGAGAGAGAGAGAGAGAGAGTAAAAACCTAGTGAATTAATTTCAGGCCCGTTTTATTGCAGGGAAGCACGTTGACTAGAAGGCTAGTTAGCTTTTAGCGTAACGTTAGTAACTGTAGCAGTTG